>JAJTUV010001326.1:480000-717823 GCA_021653895.1 Mastomys natalensis | reverse complement strand
TTTATGAAAGTGCCTCCACAAGTTTTCTGGTGGTCAGCCCACCAGTAGTCGTGAGCTGAGGGTGCCCTGTTGGTGGCTCGTTTCACATAGCCGTAGTAGGGCTGTTCGTGCTGACAGGGTCCGTTGCAGCGCCACAGTGCCGGCGGTACTCATCCACCTCATCGTGGAAAGTGTGGTAGACCGTTATGCTGGCTCCTGTCAGTTGGTTGATTCGATGCATATGTTTACAGAACTCTGGGCCGTGTCCTTCCGGTCTTTATTATTATTAGTGACAAATAAGTAGGTATGTATCATTTCATGCAAAAGAGTCTCTACGAGGTCCTTTCTCGGTCTCAGTTTTAACAGGGGCTCACTGAGGCGGATGGAGCACATGCCTCCTCTCCCTTCATAGGTGCAGATCCCAGCACACAGTGTCATGCGCACACTCCACTTCACCTCCACCGCCTCCAGCTGACCCCAGAAGAAGCGATCGTTAAACTCCAGGAAGAGCGCCTGCAGGTCCGGGGTGGGGTCCACCAGCTCCCAGGACGCGTCCACCAACGACAGGGGCTCCCGCGCCGCCGCCGCGCGCCGCGCCACCTGCGCGTCCCACTCCTCCTGCAACCGCAGCGCGACCACCAGATCCTCGTCCATCCCGCTGCTTCCACCTCAGCCGCTTCCCCAAGACGCCGGTCCGGCTCGTGCGGAGCACGGATCTCACGAGACGTCCCCGACCCCCGCAGTCAGGGCGCGCGGGCTGGCCTCGAACGCCTAACGGAAGGTGGCTCGGCGATGGCCCGCGGGCACAGGCTCAGGAACGCTGGGCTCGGGCTAGGGACGGCTTCAGGATGCCAGTTGTCTCCTGACAGCCGCTGAGGTCGAGTGCCTCACGTCAAGTCTGGTCTGTGCCCGATCCTCCTCTTGATTTAAGGATTCTTATAGATGATTCTTAGAAAGAATCTTACATCTGTAATTTTGGGAGGATGCATACATTTTGTTCTATTATTCCTATTTAAAGTTTCATTAAAACAGAAGCTATAGGTCCTAACAGTCTGGTAGGACTACTTTTATCCTGGTGATTTTCTTCTAGCCACAGGATTATAGCTTTTATGAACATAGGAATGAAAATATTTAAAAATACTAAATGGTGGTGTTGTTTTGGGGTTCTATTGTTGTTTTTTTTTTTTTTTTTTTTTTTTTTTTTTTTTGGTTTTTCGAGACAGGGTTTCTCTGTGTAGCCGGGCTGTCCTGGAACTCACTCTGTAGACCAGGCTGGCCTCGAACTCAAAAATCGCCTGCCTCTGCCCCCCAAGTGCTGGGATTAAAGGCGTGCGCCACCACCGCCGGCTATTGTTGTTTTTTGTTGTAGTTTTGTTTTTGTAAAACATGTCAGAAAGAAAACATCATTAAATTTACAAACAGGTCTTTTATTCAAGAGTTCTCTATACAATTCATCAATGTAAAAAGACATTGGATGTAAGGCATGTTCAGTTGTCATTAGAATTATTTTTGTTTTGTTGGAGACTTTTCTCTCCTCTAGTATCTGGTATGTTCAGGATATCTGCTAGGTTTTCCCAGCATCTCTTGGCACCATTCTGACACCTGTCGTCATCTCCTTTATGACCAGAATGCATTCTACTCCTTCCTTGAGTTGGAGTGATCTTTTATTCTAACATTATCACTGTCATGATTTCCAGTTCTTTGTTTCTCATTCTCAGAAAAAGAAACTCTTCTCTTTCGCCCTTCTTCTTTGGCTTGCCTTCCTAGTGCCTTTGGGCCTCCTTGCCTTCATCTTGCTCTGTCACTTGCCTGGTGGTCCCTGGCTAACTTATCTACTTCTTTGCCTCTGGCCTTCCCTTGTCTCTTCTTTCTTGTACCTTTAGCTGACGCAGAGCTCAGATTGCTGGAGAAGCAGGACAAGGAGCAGGAGGATGAGAGAAGGAGGAGGAGAGAAGGAGGAGGAGGAGAAGGAGGAGTCAGAGTCAGAGAGTGGAAGTCTCTTGCTTCGCTGGAGGGCTCTGAGCTACTCTCTCTGCTGTCAGAAGCAGAGTCAGAGAAATCAGATGCCAAAGAAGATCCTGAAGATGAAGATGTCATGCAGGCTTCTTTTGCTCAGGTCTGGTTTCCAGCCTACAAATGAATGATCTTGGGCGTATTTATTTTTCAGATGTTCTCGAAGTTCATCCGTCAAACCTCCAAGCCTATGTGGAGAATGTGAAGAAGTTAATGGCAACCGGGTGTTGTGTGGGTTGTCTCAGGGTAACAGTCCTTCAAAGAACGGCTGAAGAATTTCATTCTTTAACCTTGCATTCAGTTTAGGGAGACCCATGTAGTCACACAGTTCTTGGAAGGAGATCTTGACAAAAATCCTACTAGACGACGTTGTGGTTTCTTCACTCAGTTTTATACATTCAAGAACACTCCATGGGAGCAAATCTGTGTATAAAAGGTGATCAAGCATCTTACAACATTTGTCAATTTGTTTGTCTTAAGCGATGGATGGTGTTGTACTGTTCCTTAATAGACTTTCAAATGATTCCATGTATTCTTTTTTCAGCATACAAAACCGCCCAACTAACAAGCCAAAAAAATGTTCATAGGTCCTTTGTTGGGCACAGCAGTCAAGTATCATGTTGCTGAGTTCCTTTGTTTGGCTCTCAGCAGACTCCATCTTCAGCAACTTGTGTGCACATTCTTCGAAAACTAAACTTGACTGAATGGCAAGATAGATTGTACAGTGGAATGAGACTAGGTTGATTCCTGTTTGGTCATGAATAGTTACTTTTTGTCCTCCTTCCTCATCTTCTCCTTCCTCCTCCTCCTCCTCATCTTCACTACTTCCAGCTTCTTGGTCTCTGTTTGAATCACTGTCTCCTTAAGATGGAGGATCCATTCTTGAAAACGTTAAGAACATCTCTGGATTGTAGTCATCCTCCAGGGGGAGCATATGTGTAAACTGATTGTCTTCTTCCACTAAATCAAGTCCTTCCTGAATAACGGGGTGGTCCTTAAATCCATCCTTCCGCACAGCAAACATCACTTCAATCATGTACTGGACTCTTTTGTCGATCTCAGACTCGTGTAGAATGCTTCTCAGGCAGTCAAAGATTACACTGATTCCCCTTGGTGACACTTGGGTTAATTTGAGACCACACTCCTTGAGGAAGCTGATAGCTACGTCAACACTGCCATCTGTTGGTCTGTCTAGGAGCAAAGTGAGCATCTCCAGGCACAGAACCTCATGTGCCACATTTTGGTTAATAAGATGTGCCACAAGTTTGGAAGCAGTCAGACAAAGTTGCTTATCGTTCCTTCATATCCTTTCCAAAAATTAAGAATTAGTCTCTTGAGGACTAGTCTTCAATTGTGGGAATTTGAGTTGATTAATTGCCACCAAAGCTGCATAAACATGAGTTGAAGATTGAGAGAGTTACTCTGTGCTTGCAGAACAGACTTAACAGCTGTGGGTAATGGGGGCACAGTCAAGAGGAGATCTGGAGGCTTCCAAGTGAAAAAGGTTGGATTTCCAGAAGGCTGGAGGCTTTGGACGATTCAAGTGAGTGGCGCCCAATGATATGAGGAAGTCCTGGTTCCAAAAGGGTGTTATTTTCATGGTGATGTGTAGATGGATTGGATGTTACCCCTCCCAAGACTCAGGGCAATACTGAGTTAAGTAGGATGGGGGTAGGACTCTGCATTCCCTTAATCTGGTCCGCCCTCAAGACCTATAGTATAAAGCTCAGGACGAGCAATGTAGTCACCTCTACTTGCATTGGAAGGCTGTAATGCCTTGGACTAACAATACGATCCATTGGAGATAAGCTTTAGGACCTTGGGTTCTGTAGCCAACCCTTGACCATTTCTTCTGGAGTTCGGGTTCCAAGGCCATTCCTGAAACAGTACCATGCAGTAAGACAGCATTTCTCCTCTGACTGTTCTGCTTGCAATCTGATAATTCTGTTGGAGATGGATTGCGCCCTGTCAGCAGACCAGATGATTCTTCAGTCTCCCACTCACTTCTCTTCCTACTTTTCCTGAATCTGTCCTCATAACTGATCTTGGGGAGATTTGCTCCTTCCGTCAGCAGTCAGAGTGATCTCAGCTCCACTCTCCTCTCTCCTCCTTCTTTTTTCTCCTCTCTCCCTCCTCTTCCTCCTCCTCCTCCTCCTCCTCTTCCTTCTCCTTCTTCTTCTCTTTTCCTCCTCTTCCTCCTCTTCCTCCTCCTCCTCCTCCTCCTTCTTCTTTTTCCTCCTCTTCCTCCTCTTTCCTCCTCCTCTCCTCTCTCTCTTCCTCCTCTTCCTTCTCCTTCTTCTTCTTTTTCCTCCTCTTCCTCCTCTTCCTCCTCCTTCCTCCTCCTTTCTTTTCCTTGCAGGTTCTTCCTGAGTAGAATTCTGGGTTACTCCTTGGTCTGGGTTGCTTCTTTCAAGAGATGGGGATTTCCAGGACCGTTTCCAATGATCTGAGTTTCTCTTGGTTCCTACTTCATGATTCTATTCTATCATCATAAGAGTACCCTCTTCTAGAACGCTCATATTCTGACCAGCAAGCACTGCTGTGAGATATGTATCATTAATTTAAATATCATTTTAAATATACATAATAATGGGTTTTCTTCAACTTCCAAACCTGTAATCATGTCTGTCTCCATCAAATCCTGAAAGGAAGAAATTATTTTGACATGTATCAAAGAAAATTTGTTTTTTAAAAAGATTTATTTATTTATTTTATATGAATACATTGTATCTGTCTTCAGAACACCAGAAGAGGGCATTGGATACCATTACAGATGGTTGTGAGCTATCATGTGGTTGCTGGAATTGAACTCAGGACCTCTGGAATAGGAGTCAGTGAGTGCTCTTAACAGCTGAGCCATCTCTCCAGCCCCAAAGAAAATACGTTAACTGCAAAAATGTATTATAAAGACACTACACAATCTTAAACCTTCAGAAGAAATCTTATGATGAAGCATAATTTATCTCACAGAAAATTAACCTGGTTCCAGCTATGGCTGAGCAGGCAGTTCACATAAGACAGATGTGAATAGGGAAATTCCCAGTTGCAACTAGATTAGGGTAATGATGCTAAGAATCAGTCACACTGTTGCTGTTCTGTATCTTCTTGTCTTGCAAACAAAAGCAATTTTCTCATTTGTCAGTTTTTGATGACTTTCTTTTCAAAACAAAAATTTTTGCTCAATTTTCTTCAGTGGGAAAAACAGATATGGAGGCTGTAGCCCTGTGCTATAGCATTTAACTAGCAGGTGGAACCAGGGATCTCTGCAAAGATGAGAAAGAAAACTGACTTTTCTTCTCTGGGCCACAGGGCTCTTATTTAAGGAAGAGAAAAGCATTAAGTTGAGCATAATAGATTCTAACTTTATAAACTGAATTCCCTAACAGACATCCCTTTTGACAGGTATCAACAGTACTTTAATCCACACTTGACGAGTATCATGTACCATGTCATTGGAACTATCAAAATCTAAGAGAAGAGAGTAAGTGCCAACAGCTAGACAGAGTCACACTCCAGTAGGAAACTGACGGCTGCCCAGCGGTGAGGCTGAGGCAGAAACAGCTCACCTAGCACAGACAGACTCCTTCAAAGTTAACACTTCAAAGATGTCGTCTGACAGTCTAAGCTAATGAAAGTGACCAGGGATTGCTGTTTACCCATTCTGTTCATATATTCATCTTTAAATTCCTTACTAGCTTTAAAGCTAAGAAAGCATGTACATACATACTATGTCTGAGAAGTTAGAGGAGAGTGGGTTTCAGGGAAATCATGGTGTAGATGATGTGTCTCCCAAACATGTGTCTTTTGTTCTGCTGACACTGAACTCAGCATAGAATAAGGGAAGTCAACTACTTTAACTGAATCTTTTGCTGAGCAGATTCTGAGACAGAGTTTATCACTGAGATTGCCTGCGAGAGTCACTTCTCACTTTTTCAGTTACAGCTACATGACACAAATGTCACAGGTTATGATTTTCTAGATCCTGAATTCTGTCTCCCTTTAGGCACACCTGTTTTCCTTTGGAGCAGAGGAGGCAGCAGAGGGAAGCCAGTGGCTGAAGCTTAGTGCCTTTCAGCCCCTCCTCCACATTTCATCATCTACTTCACCCTTCAACACCAAATCCTCACCCTGCCCCTGCCCTGGCATATGCCAGTGAGCCAGAGAGCCAGGGAGGGGTCTGAAGAAAAACTTGGATTTAACAAAACCTAAACTACCCAGAGCCCTTGCTAGATCAGGACTGCAGCTCCACCTGGCAAGACATCAGATTTCCTTTAACATCTACACTCAGGCCACATACACTGTGAGCACTCAGAACACATCGTACACTGTGTGAAATGATAGAAGGGAACCAGTGATGGAAGGAAATGTTCAGAGGCCCAGCCGAGGCATCTCTTCCCCCTGAGGGACCAGCCACAGACGGTATAGCATAGAATGAAGTTTATTCAGGGCATGGGGAACCAGGAGGGTAGTAGAAGCAGAGAGAGAGAGAGAGAGAGAGAGAGAGAGAGAAGAGAAGAGAGAGAGAGAGAAGAGAGAGAGAGAGAAGAAGAGCAAGGAGGCTGATGACCACATGGAGAGAGGGGATGGAAGGGGGAGGGGCAAGGGGACAGAGGGAAGCTAGAGGCAAAAGAGTGAGAGAGCAAGAGATTAAGAGATAAAGAGGAGGGGAGGGGCAAGCACCCCTTTTATAGTGGGTCAGGCTTACTTGGCTGTTGCCAGGTAATTGTGGGGAGGAGCATACCTGGCTGTTGCCAGAAAACTGTGGAGGTGGAGTTTAGACCGAATACTAACACTGTGAGCACTCAGACCAAATGTACTGCTAATATAGCTTATACACTTGCTTATTGTAGCCTTTCGATGTGTTCGAATAATACAGACTACTAAAATATCAGCATGCCCAGTGGTGGTGGTGCACGCCTTTAATCACAGCACTTGGGAGGCAGAGGCAGGTGGATTCCTGAGTTAGGGGCCAGCCTGGTCTACAGAGTGAGTTCTAGGACAGCCAGAGCTACACAGAGAAACCCTGTCTTGAAAAAAACCAAAATAAATAAATAAATATGTGGGACTGCGTAAGGGTATCCTGGTTCTTGGCTGGGAATGGCCTGGAACCCCGAGACTCCAAGGGAGAAAATGGCAGGAGTTCAGCCACGCCCCCAGAACTCAGGTCCAGACAAGCAGTCCAATCTCCATAGACCTACATTGTTCAGTCACATAGGCCATTACAGCCCCTCCCAAAGTGCACAGGTAGAGGTGTAACTACAGGCCTCAGGCCCTAAAGATTTACATACTAATGAAGGTCAGAGGGTGGAGCCAATTAACCATTCCTCCCAGAACCTCCCCCTTTCTCCCTCCCTACTTAACCCAGGTCTGCCCTGAGTTTGGGGGGGTACATCCAGATCCATCCACCATCCGCCATGACAATAAACCCTTTTGGAACCAAGGACTTCCTCGTATCATTGGGGCCTGCCGGGCCTGCCACCGCCGTAGCCTCCAGCCACTGGAATCTGAGACCTTCCTCCTGTACGAGACACAGGCTGCCTGGAGGCCTCCAGGCAGCCTCCACCTGGCAGGTCCCAGGCTGCTGCCGCGTGGGCCCAGGGCCGCTGCTGTGGGCCGCCCGGGTTCTTCCCACATAAATAAAATAAAATAAAATAAAATAAAATAAAATAAAATAAAATAAAATAAAATAAAATAATAAAATAAAATATCAGCACATGTCTACTTTTCTGCCACGTCTGCTGGACAGAAAGCTCATTCAAATGTAAGACTCAGCACATCAGAACATGTTTATTTATAAGATTATTTTCTAGATTGGGTGGAGAGCCAATTCACACACGTTCCATCATTTCAAGAAATAACTAGATATTACCTTCCTTTAATTTATAATGTTACTTATTAATTACCATTCCTGTTGTTGGTGCCACATGTTCACGTATGAGCAGATTCATACAGACATGAGCATAAGAGGCAGATGGGCTGCAGACATTAAATGCTTGGGGTATACCAGGCCATCTGTGTTCCAGGAACTTAGCCGACTACAAAAGGGCGGAACCAAGAATGCAGGTCATCTGGTTCTTAGGCTCTGGGTTCCAAGGACTGGCTAGCCACATGATAGATGATTAAACAAGATTAAATTCTTGAAAAAATAGGTACACAGGGTGTTTCCCACATGATCAAATGAATAATGGGCTGGAACTTCCACTGTTTTTATGATACTCTCCGCTGATGTGTTTATGATTCCCCTCACCACCACTCCTAGTTTGTGGTTTTTTTCCTTTACATACCCTTCTCCCCCTGGCCTCGGGGTTGACACTCCTCTTGTGAGTCTCAACCTCAGCTGGCTGATCCCAAATAAAGCCTTTTGTGGTTTGCAGCAAGTTCAGTCTCTTGTGAGTTTCTGGGTGGCCAAAAACTCCCACGACTTGAGCGAGGGTCTCCCCTCACGGGTGGGGGGTCTTTCAGTACTTGTAGAGACAAGTCTGGAAGTGAAGTTGTGCTGTGATAACCAGCTGTAATGAAGTTAGGGCCCAATGATAACCAGACATGAATGGTTGTCTGCTGTGCATGTCAGCAGTAATGTTAAATCAAACATAAAAAGAGGAGCCTAACTGGAGCACTTAATCATACATTGGTAGCTATGACTGCCTTTGTTTGTTTTTTGTTATCTGTCTCCATGTACAAATTAAAGTAATCATGCTTTGCCGACTCTATAGAACAAAGTGGGCTCAGACACAGAGCCTTGCTAATCCATGCAATCTTTGATCTGGATGCAAGAGAATCTTCTGGGTCTTGAAATCTTAGTGTGAGTGGCTGGCATATTTCTGAGATATCACGCCCACTAAAGACATAAGCAAATCTGATCCTACAGATAAAGGTCTCAAATCCATAAAATTCCAACTCTTATCTCTCCACTGAGATCTGATCATTCTATGAACTCATGAGAGATGCTGAAGGAGCCTCTCATAGCCAACTTCCACAGACCATGGTATCATCTACATGAACTGTGTGGCCTGCTGTTGGCATCAGAATGGAAAATGATTTTGTGTTTGTGTGAACTGTTTAAAGGTCCTTATTCTTTTTCTCATGTTTCTAGAAAATGGTATGCAGAAGGACACCATGAGCAATAAGTTTGGTGAGATGGCAGGTGCCAGGTGGGGACATCTAAGACATTAAGGTTTACAACCTAAGGATGATAGAACGTGTTGAAGGAATTTAGGGGAACATGGAGAGGAGGGTGAGGAGAAGTCAGGGCAGCTCCATACTGAGAAGGAAAACAGGGAATGAGTGGAGCTTAGAGGAACATGCAGGTTAAGTTGTAATTGCTAATGAGAGATGAATGTTAAATGGTTAGCTGTATGATTCTGAGGCTCAGGGGGTTTGGGTTTGGTTTTTGCATTCATTGCTCAACAGCTAAAAGATGGTAATTAGGAATTCTGAGTATAGTTAGCAAAGGTTCAAGGAGAAAACACTGAGAGAACTGGCAAAGAAAAAGTTTGCAACCCGGCACACCATCACCACCCCCACCCTCAACAAACACCCACACTAAGCAACTGAGGTTAATTGGAATTTTGAAAGAATTGACGTATTAAAATCTTTGGCTGGAGGTAGAGTTCAATGGTAGAGAGCATACTTAGCCTGGATCAATCCCCAACACACACACCCCACACCCCACATCCCAGCACATACACACAGCACACACACAATACACACAACACACACATCCCTTTCTTGAGTCCATTTAGTGTTTCTCATGTATATATGTATTTAGAGATGACAGTATAGGGCTGGTCCCAGAAGAAAACAATCTTCTACAGCAGCCCTTAATTGTTAATCTTTTTCTAGGCATGGGGTCTCATGCAAGCTCTGTGATTCAGGTTGGCTTGTGAGCACTGTTGTTATTTAGGTCTTGAGATCTTGTTTATGCAACCACTTGTTGAGATTTCATGGGTGCAGGCTTCCTGATATACCTAGAAGACACAGTCTCTCAGCTAGTGTTTTCTGTCTATCCTGCCTCTCCCTTTGAGCTACAGTTTACACACGAGAAGCAACTGCTCAGTGTGGTATTTTGTTCATTGATTATAGTAGTGGGTAACCAGTTGAGGTTAGTGGTCAAGGAGGGAAAGAAACATATGTGGCATTTCTTAAGATGAGAAAAAATAAAGAAAAATAAAACAAAAAAAACAATTCCTGCTTTATTTTATATCATTTTTTATTTTGTTGCACCTCTTCTAGAACTTCATATAAATAAAATTATGCATTATATATTCTAATATGTCTGGCATCTTTTGCCCAATATGGTTTTGGCTTTATCCACAGTATATTATACATTATAGCGTTTTTCTTTTCAATCGTTATTTTTACAACTTTCCTCTTAACTTTTCAATAAAACACTTGGATTAGTTCTAATATTTTGCTATGTGGTTATTCTATGAATATTTATATGTATATCTTTCTATAGTGCATATTTTTATGTATAAAGGCTCATCTCATTTATAAATGACACATTCATTAAGACTGTTTGTGAAGACCAGGCTGGGAATACAGCTCTTTCAGACAGCAAAATATTTTACAGTGCATGGTAATCAACACAGTCTGCTACTCCTCAGGGTCAGAAATTAAACCAGAGAGCAGAAATAAAAAAAATTGAAGATAGGCCTGCACATAAACAGCCTTTACAATGGCAGAGGAAGGGCTCTACAGAGCAATGAGAGAGACAGAGGTTTCCATTCACTATGTGGTATATTCGTACAAAAAGAAAATGAAACTGAATCTTTTCCTCAAAGAATATACAAATATTAAGCAGGGAAAGTTTATAAACATAAATAATAATCATATAAAACATTGGGAAAATAGCAGAAAAATATCTTTGTGAGCTTGTTTAAGGCAGGGTTTCCTAAACAAGACACATGAACAGGTAGCCACTAAGGGAATGACTGATAAACTGAAATACATTAACTTTAAGACTCTTACTTTTGGTTTTATTTTTTTTTTTCATTTTATTTTTTTTTTCAAAAAACAAAAGACTTAAAATGAGTGAAAAGATAAGCTACAAGATTATAGAGAGTGACTTATGAAATGGAGAAGTGAAAACCTCCCTATAATCCAGAATATGTCCAAACATTCCTGAGACAGTGAGCCAGAAAAGTGAACAAGAGCTCAAAAAGTACTTTTACAAGTCAGAAACTAAACCAGTCAGTAACCATATTAAAGTTTGCCCAAGCCCAAAAATAATCAGAAAAAATTCACACTGTAACCACATGATACCACTATTCTTGTCCCAAGATGGCTTAAATAAAAGACGTTAACCAATGTCCAGGATGTTCTGTTTGCCTTTTGTTACTGTGATAGACATGACCAAAAGCAATTTGGGGAGAAAATGTTCATTACTGAGAGAAGACAGGAAAGTAGGGACAGGAAACAAAGCAGACATCACTGCAGAATGTTGTTTATTGGCTTTCCTCATACAGCCCAGACCCTCCAGCCCAGAAGCTGCCCTGCCCACAGTGGGCTGAGGTATTCTACATCAGTCAATCATCAAGAAATTGTCCACAGACCCGACAGCAGGCTAATCTAATGGTGGTAACTCCTCACCTGAGGTGTCTTCTTCCCAGGTGTGATGAGTGGACAACTGAAGCTAAGACACAGAGACAATCTGGGACAACTAGAACTCTTGCCTGTGTTCAATGTGATTTGCAGACCCTTTTTAAAAAACTATCCAACACAGTCTCTAAGACAAACATTCAAAGCATTGTGGGAAGAGGTTTAGAAGGAGTAGCAAAAGTCTGAGATCCTATAAAAGAAACAGATGCTTCACGGTCTTGGTTGAGACCTTAGTTGAGGACCGGTGAGGAAGATGTCACTGTGTAGATGTGGACATTGTAACTCTGCAGTCTGTAGTAACAAGGAAAGTAAATGAGACCTAAGATCTTCATCCGAGTACTGAAGTACAGAAAATAATTCCTTTCATTCTATCTGAGTCCAGTGCAATAAGGCTACAAGCCAACAACAAGAAAACTTCTAGAACATAAAAACTCATGGAGATTAAACAACACACTATTTATTGAATCTTGAATAAGTGTAACAGAGATATAAAAGAAATAACATTAGTAAAATTAAAAGTTCTTATGACCAAATGAAAACACAATACTCCCTGGAAACCCACCTGTCACACCAGCCAGAGAAACAGTCTCTTTGCAAGAGATCTTCAGATCTTCATCTGATGGCTGGGCAGAAGAGAGAATAAGGCAGAAAGTTCCACCAGCCAGGGAAGAGGAGGTGGGATGAGGTGGAGATTCAGATCAGCAAGGAGGGTAGGGCCCGAGAAGACACTGTGGGAAGAGACATCTGAAGCAGAAAACGCCAGAACAATATTAAACTGCAAGTATCATGGGGGTGGGAGGTGGCCAGATTAGCATAGGGGGGTTAAGATGAATCATCTAACTGCCCAGATACTGAGGTGCAGCTTGAAATAAGTCTTGATTTCTCTGTGTGGTTATTGGGGACTAGTAGAGGTATAGAAATGCAGCTGCCTGTTTACTTCACTGATTACATTTATATTAATCACAATTCACTCAACAGAATACAGTATAGCTATAGTTCCAAAGAAACCCCAGAAGGATTCTCAGTACAGGTTGGTATTCAAATATTCAGATGCACACATTATTATCTTTCCCAATGCCACTAACAAAGATTCTTTCTCTGTGAGTTCCTGGTGAATGACTGTTCAGCAGGACAGAAGGAACTGGTCTCTCAGCCACTTTTTTCCTAAACACCTGGTTATCCAGCTTTAACAAGGTGACTGGTTGCCACAGTAACTGAGCTGTTTCTCCTTAGTTAGGTCCTCCTGGACCTTAAAGATCTATACAACATTAGCTTTCCTACTAGCATTTTAGGGGTCACCTACAGCAAAGCAAACCACTAATTTAGGGGTGGTCCTATATGTAATGCAAACAGAGACTGTTGCCTCTGCTCTTTCTTTTAGCTTCCTGTTCGATACAGCAAGGCAAGAATCTTCTGTTCTGCCTCAATCTACATTCGTTGATTTGCAAACACAGGTAGAGCTCTTGCGTCTTGAATCTAACATCCGCATCCTTTCCTGGTTTGAGGGGTATGTGAAATAACCATGGAGTGAACACTTTTTTTGGCGGGGGGCGGGGGGGGGAGTTGGTTATCATTGCTTCTTAGAAGGGGGAACAAAATACTCACAGGAGGAAATAGGGAGACAAAGTGTGGAGACAAAGTGTGAAGAAAAGACCATCCAGAGACGGCCCTACCTGGGGATCTATCCTATATATAGTCACTGTTAGTATTCTGTCTAAATTCCACCTCCACAGTTACCTGGCAACAGCCAGGTATGCTCCTCCCCACAGTTACCTGGCAACAGCCAGGTAGGCCGGGCCCACTATAAAATGGGCTGCTTGCCCCTCCCTCTCTCTTACTCTCTTGATCTCTTGTCTCTAGCTTCTCTCTGTCCCCTCCCCGCTTCCCTTCATACTCTCTCTACATGATCATGGCCGACCTCTACTTCTCTTCTCCTCTCCTCTCTCTTCTCTCTCTCTCCTCTCTCTCTCCTCTCTCTCTCTCTCTCTCTCTTCTCTCTCTTTCTCTCTCTCTCTCTGCCTCTTCTACCCTCCTGGTTTCCCTCCCCATGCCCTGAATAAACTCTATTCTATACTATACTGGTTTGTGACTGGTCCCTCAGGGGGAAGAGATGCCTTGGCATGGGCCTGCTGAGACATCCTCTTCCCCCATACCTCTCTACACACCCACTGAACATACTCTTTATTTCTTTATCTTTTTATAAACACATCAGTCACCAGACTATTGTGGATGCTGGGAAGCGCTTGCTGACAGGAGCCTGATACGGCTGTCACCTGAGAGGCTCTGCCAGAGCCTGACAAATACAGAGATGGATGCTCACAGCCAACTACTGGACTGAGAGCTTGGTCCTCAATGGAGGGAGTTGGAGAAGGGACTGAAGGAGCTGAAGGGTCTTGCAGCCCCATTCGGGGAGCAAGTATCAACTGGCTAAACCCCGGGGAGCTCCCAGGGACTGGACCACCAACCAAAGAGCACACAGGGAGGGATCCATGACTCCGGCCGCATATGTGGTAGAGGATGGCCTTGTTGGACATCAGTGGGAGGAGCAGCCCTTGGTCCTGTGGGGGTTCGATGCCCCAGTGTAGGGGAATGCCAGGGTGGGAAGGCGGGAGTGGGGGGGGGGGAGCACCCTCATAGAGGCAGAGGGTGGGGGGATGGGATAGGGGTTTCTGGAGGGGAGATCTGGAGAAGGGATAACATTTGAAATGTAAATAAAGAAAATATCCAATCAAAGAAAAAAAACCCTAAAAAAACTGGACTAGAGATTTCCATTTAACTTTTAGACTAAAGTTCTGCTGAATATAACTTTCTGAAAGGCCATTCCATGTCATAGTTATCCTTCCAAATGGCGCAGAAATGCAGCAGAAGAACGGCTTCCGTGCTGAAATGCTGGGTTTCACATGTTGGAATTTGTCTGTTTCTCACGGATGTTGTTTTTCCTTTGGGAGCGATTGGGCTACAGGCACAGGTAAGTCATTACTAGCTTTTGCTATTCTTAATTAAATGGACAACTTGTAAGTTCACCACAAACTCCTCCTCCCTTTCTGGTTAGACAGCAACACAACATGTTTTGAGGTTTGATTGGTTGGGTTTTGATTTTGTTTGTTTGTTTGTTTTTGTTCTCTGGGAAGAGGAGCAAACAGGGTTTTGTAGCTTGTACCAGGGATGAGCTAGGGTTCCAACCAAACAGTTTTCCATAATTAAACCATTATGAAATTTTTGTTGTTGTTGTTGTTATTGTTGTTTTGGCTTTATTTTATTTTATTTTATTTATTTTATTTTATTTTATTTTATTTTATTTTATTTTAATGTGTGGGGGTATTTTGCCTGAATGTATGCCTGTGCACCAAGTGTTTGTGTCTAGTGCTTAGGTAGGTGTCAGAAAAGTGTGCCAAATCCCCTGGAACTGTAGTTATATATGGTTGTAAGCAGCCACGTGGGTGCTGAAAATCAGACCTAGGTAAGGGCAAGTGCTCTTAACCACTGAGCAGGCCTTATCATATTTTTATAAGGGCAGAAAACTTTGGATAGACAGTGAAAACACTAACTCATGAGATACTTTTGAGTGTGAGTTGAGGTATGTCAGGAGCACTTGTTGGTGGGTGGCCTGAAGGCACACAGAGGGAGTGTGCACATGCAGTGTTCAGAACCAAGACCACTGTGAAGTCAGGTGACGAAACATGGGTTCATTGTGCAACTGACTTTGGATTTATTTTTGGTGGTTTACTAATGCCTACCATTTAACAATCTCCCCACTGTGGTACACAGCCCACAGTTTAAAAGGCTGAGATTCACAGGCATCCTCTCTGCCCCAACCCTACCTTTCCTATTGTGACCTTGTCTGGTCTCTTCTGGACTACTTTCTAAATCTCGAGTATCAGAATCCTTTGCCCAGATAGTTCTCAGTCTGGTACTTAACTTTCTAGAGTTACAGATGACCAAGGGGCACAGCAGTTGGAGTATTCACAAACATGTATGGGAAACTCTTACAGTATGAGGTGAGACTAGCAACAGGAAGAGACTAACTCTCTTCACACACACACACACACACACACACACACACACAGACACACACACACAGACACACACAGACACACACACACACACACACACACACACACACACACACACAGACACCTTTGCGCTCTCACAGGAAGCTCCACGTTCAGAGGAAGAATATGTTTTACTGAAAAGTTTGTTCTCTTGACTTATGTCATACGTAGATAGATCTCTATTCATAAGCTTGGCCCCAAATCTAGGGATTTCAAAGGGTGAGATGATAGGATGAAAGAACCCCACGAGGGGAGACCCACTCAAGTCGTGGGAGTTTTTGGCCACCCAGAATCATTGTTCTCTGGGCAGCTTTTTTGGAAGCCATGGCAGCCATTCGATTTCGTTTTGCAACAGTGTCCTGAGCCCTCTGGTGCCCAGGGCAGTGGATGATAGCCACTTTCTTTGGCAGATGGATGGCCTCGAAGAGGCTCAGTATTTCTTTTTTATTTTTAATGTCCTTGCCTGCAGATGTCAGCAACTCCTTTGTCTATAAATTGCACCATGTATATGAGCTGTGGCAAAAGCATATTGGCTGTCTGTGTAGATATTGATGGACTTCCCTTCTGCCATTTGCAGGCTTGTGTCAGAGCGATAAGTTCTGCTTTTTGGGCAGAAGTTCCTTCTGGCAGCAGGCTACTAACCCAGATTACTTGTTTTCCATCTACCACCGCAGCTCCCAACATCCGCTTACCTTCAACCACAGAGCTGCTGCCATCTGTATACCAGTTTGGACTTCCTGGCCAGGGCTGGTCCTTCAGGTATCTGTTTCTTCTGCCAGGACATCAATGCAGTGATGGACGGGAGAAGAGTCATCAGTCTCAGGCAGCAGGTGGCAGGATTCAGGATGGCCGGGGGTGCAAAGATCACTCTTTCAGTCAACAACAGGCTCTGATCGTGAGTCATGCGAGCATTAGTCATCCATTGGTCAGTGGGCTGATATGATAATACTCTCAAGAGAGTGAGGTGCCACAACAGTTATTTGTTGTCCTAGAGTTAATTTATCAGCATCTTTGACAAGTAAGGCCACAGCAGCAATGGCTTTTAGGCAGGTGGGCCATCCACTGGCCACTGAGTCTAGTTTTTTGGATAAATATGTCACTGGTCTTTCCATGGCCCCAAGGTTTGGATCAGGACCCCTCGAGCCACCCCTGCCCTCTCATCTACATATAGAGTAAAGGGCTTGGTCAAGTCTGGTAGGGCTAATGCTGGACCCTTTTGATGTCCTCAAAAGCTTTCTGGTGTTCGGGTGTCCAAGTAAACTCTCTTCTCTCCTTTGTCATGGGATATAGAGGGGCTGCTTACATGGCAAACCCTGGAATCCATAGCCTACAAAAGCCAGCAGTACCCAGAAATTCTCTCACCTGGCGCGGGGTGGTTGGAACAGGGATCTGGGTCTTTTCCCTGGCTTCCATCAGCCACCATTTTCCATCAGCTAGCAAAATGTAAGCTATCTAGCAATACATGTCAGTGAAGATCTTAAAGTATGTGCTTCAGACCCATGGCAAATTATGCCTGAATAAGTGTCGAAATGTCAGTAGAAAAGGTGAACCTGGAAACACTTCATTTGTCTAGATGCCTAAACAAATGTTGACTGGGGAAATAGTTAAAAGACAAACTCAAAATAGAGCTAAAAATCTCTAAATAGAGCAGATCTTTTAGTAGAGCGTGGTGTAATGAATGCCCTGCAGTATTTGAAGGAGTGTAAAGAAGTTGATTAACTTTAGACTTTGTTAAATATGCATGATAACATTTGGGAAAATATGAAATGAGTCCCCTAATGCCCCAATCAATCTAAAATAAGGCAATAAAGGATAATAAAGTATCAATATAAAAAGAATGGCAAATAGAAACCAATACCTAAGGTAGAACAAATAAATCCTAATTATACCTGTGGTTACTATAAATTTAAATAAATTAAACAATCCTGCTAAAAGACTAGTCTTTGATCTAAATAAAAATAAGATGTAGCTGTATGCTACTCAAAAAAGCATATGGGAAACTTGATTCCACAGAAAGATGAGGTTTTTTTTATTAGATATTTTATTTATTTACATTTCAGATTAATAAATGAGAAAAGCATATTTTGCAAATACTAATCCAAGAAAGGTATATCTAAAATGGCAAAAATATCAATAAGTGTATAAATATTAGGACGCATAATTAAAAATTTTGATGTAACCATGTCATCAAGTACAATATATATATTTTTAATCATGCAGATAAAGTTACAAAAATGTAGCATACACTAAGACAAAAATAAGTTAAAATTTTTATATAAGAGATATCATGTATATCACATTTTTCAACAAATGAAATTAAATTAAAAGTTGAAAGACACTGAAGTCCAACTAATGGGTATTAGTGGAAATCTTTAATGTGCCGTTTCTTCCTGAATAAACTCTTAGATTTGATGCTTTTAAAACCCAAATTACAGATATGTGAGAAACAGCAAATCAAACAGGATTTGATTGAAGATTTGCATAGAAGGGTGAAGAACATCGATAATCAAATACTGATGGCAAGAACAATGGTCATGCACTAGCAAATATGAAAATCATAGTCAATTATTAATAAGAAAAATAATGTAGCATTTAAGAAAAGATAAGTAGTCCTATGAAATAACAAACATAGACAGCAAAAAGACCTGGATCATAGCTATACAGTATATGAAAAGATTGATCATAGAGATTAATAACTATTGAATATTTAATAAAGTATGCTTAAACAATTAATACATGAAAATATTAAATGTATCATGGATGAAATCAATTCCAAATTGATTAAAGCAAAATATGAAAAGAAAGATACTCATGTAAAATGACTTAAAAGGATGCATGTCTGATATCCATACAAGACCATGAGGCGGGATAAAAATAAGGAAAGTTATGGGGATCTGAGAAGGTAAAGGACACCTTCATGCTGGAGTTTGGGGGAAGTCTGTTGCCTGATGAGAATTGAAAATTCTAATACAATTAACAACTGCTTAAGGCCTTCCTCCCTTCACAGCCTACAGTTTTCTAGGACTCTCACCAAGAGCCCATTTAAGGGAAGGACATGTACTCTGGACAGTCATTTGGGTCCTAAATCTTCCTTTATCAGATCATCACTTCATCTAAGGCATCTCCAGAAATACCCTAAGTTTAAGACATCACTTATCAAAAGGAAGAGTCCTTCAGAAGCCAACATCTATTGTTTTTGCTGCTACTGAAGACTAGCCTTAGGTCATGGTGATCTAATAGGATGCATGGGATTATTTCAATTTTCTTGTATTGGTTGAGGCTTGTTTTGTGACTGATTATATGGTCAGTTTTGGAGAAGGTACCATGAGGTGCTGAGAAGAAGGTCTATTCTTTTGTTTTAGGGTGAAATGTTCTGTAGATATCTGTTAAATTCATTTGGTTCATAACTTCTATTAGTTTCACTGTGTATCTGTTTAGTTTCTGTTTCAATGTCCTGTCTATTGGTGAGAGTGGGGTGTTGAAGTCTCCCACTATTATTGTGTGAGGTTCAATATGTGTTTAGAGCTTTAATAAAGTTTCTCTTATGAATGTGGGTGCTCTTGCACTTGGGGCAGAGATGTTCAGAACTGAGACTTTTTCTTGGTGGATTTTCCCCTTGATGGATATGAAGTGTCTTTTCTCATCATGCTTGATAACTTTTGGTTGAAAGTCTATCACTGGAAAGAGAGAGAAGAAAGCAATGATAAGTATGGAGGGACCTGGGTGGGAAAGTCGACAGGGGTCAGGGGCAGAGGGGAGCCTGATCTGGTATTGGGTGAGTGAAAAGGACTAAAGCCCTGAGGGCCAGCAGAAAGAATGAAAACAGGCAACCTACAGAGGTAGGAGGTAGGGAGGACCCTCCAGAATATAACAGAGACCTGGGAGGTGAGAGACTCTTAGGACTCAAAGGGAGGGACCTTACTGCCCAACAGTAGGGACAGGGAACTTATAGAGCCCACCTCCAGCAAGATGACAGGACATCAAGTGAAGGATGAGGTTGCCATCCCACAGCCAAAACTCTGATCCATAATTGTTCCTGTCTGAAAGAACTGCGGGGATGGAAATGGAGAGGAGCCTGAGAAAAAGAGGTCCAGCAACAGACCCAAAATGGGATCCAGCTCAAGGGGAGGTCCCTAGTCCTGACACTATTACTGAGGCTATGGAGCATTCATAGAAAGGGACCTATCATGACTGTCCCCTGAAAGACCCAAAAAGCAGCTGAAAGAGTCAGATGCAGATATTTGCACCCAACAAATGGATGGAAGATGCTGATCTCTGTGGTTGAATTAGGGAAAGCTGGAAGAAGTTGAGGAGGAGGGCAACCTTGTTGGAAGAACAACACTCTCAATTAATCTGGACCCCTGAGATCTCTGAAACACTAGGCCACCAAAAGCGTAGCATGTACCAGCTGATATGAGGCCCCAACACATGTACAGTAGAGGACTTTTGGGTCTGTGTTCAGTCAGAGATGAAGCACCTAACCCTCAAGAGACTGGAGGCCCCAGGGAATTTAGAGGTCAGTTGGGCTGGGGGCTAGGGATGGGAACAGCCTCCTGGAGAGAGGGGGTGGGTTGGAGGTATGGGATGTAGAACAGTCGGAGGGTGGGGGGAATAAAATTTGGAGTGTCAAAAAACAAACAAACAAACAAACAAACAAACAAAGAAACAGCCTACATCTACACTTAGGTATATCTTTTTGAGTACCTTTCTCCTAACTATGAACTTAAAGTCTATACCAAAATACTTTTGATAGAACCTTAAACCTGCTTCATGGTGGTGGTAGTCAGTCTTGAAATTTGTTTTTTGGTGTAAAAACCATAAATTCCAGGCATGACTCGAAGTCAGCAGGAATCTCCAGGCTGTTGAAGAGAACAATATAAACCTGTGTTTGTAATCGTATTACTAAACCCTTTCACAAATAAGATAGCAAATACGAAAATAACAAGGAAAAACAAATGGGTTGTCTATTACTGCTGAAATTAATTAAAAAATTGCTATTATCAAAATTTAAATACCATGGGACATAACTCTATGGTGAAATGTTTGCCGAGAATGATCAGGGGCTGCATTTAAACTCCCAGTATAGCACACACAAAAATGAATATATTAGAACAACAGTGAAATAAAAAGCACAAACTCATAAAAGAAGCAGTAACAATCTTATAACAACAACAACCAAAGTTAATTTCATAGAAGAGTACAAAAGACCAATACACACTTTGATAAAACAACTAAAGATTTATCATAGGATCACAAATCCTCCTTAGAGAAATCCCTTATCAGCACTCATAAGAGATAGGTGGGGCAATGTATGTAATAGTAAAATAAGGGAAGAAATTAAATGTTTAAATAGGTAGAGATCAGTATATGCAGCATACTGAACCTAGAGTATTAAAGATGAGAGCAGAACCAGCATGGCATCAGCAGGATCTGCATAATAGTTGGGCGAAATTGGGAGATTAAGAATGAGGTTGAATACAACAGGACACATGCTCCACTATGTTCTTTAGCAGCCTTATTTATAATAGTCAGAAGCTGGAAAGAACCCAGATGTCCCTCAACAGAGAATAGCTACAGAAAATGTGGTACATTCACACAATGGAGTACTACTCAGCTATTAAAACAATGACTTCATGAAATTCTTAGGCAAATGGATGGAACTAAAAATATCATTCTGAGTGAGGTAACCCAATCACAAAAGAACACACATGGTATTCACTCACTAAAAACTGGAATACCCATGATACAACTCATATGAAGCTCACGAAAAATGAAGACCAAAGTGTGAATGCTTCAATCCTTAGAAGGGGAACAAAATCCTCACAGGAGGTAGAGGCAGGGAGGGACTTTGGAGGAAGAGAAGAGGGGGAGGGGAACAAGGCGGGCATGAGCAGGTGTGGGAGGAGACGGGATGATAACAGAGGGTCAGGAAATTGAACACAGGTGTGTAGCAATGGGGAATGGGGAACTGGAGATAGCCACCAGAAAGTCCCAGATGCCAGGACAACAAGAGGCTCCCAGGAGGGATGACTTTAGTTGAACTCCCCAACAAAGGGGTGGGAGAACCTGTAGAGACCATATCCAGAGATTAAGGTTGAGGGATGGGGCCATGCTCTCATCTATACATTTTTAACCCAGAATTGCTCCTGTGTAAAGGAGATATGAGGACTGAACAAAAGACCATCCAGAGACAGCTCCACTTGAGGATTCATCCCATATACAGACACCAAACCAGACACTATTGCAGCTGCCAAGAAGTGCTTGTTGACAGGAGCCTGATATAGCTGTCCCCTGAGAGGCCCTGCCAGAGCCTGACAAATACAGATGTGGTTGCTCACAGCCAATCACTGGACTGAGCATGAAGACCTAATGGAGGAGCTAGAGAAAGGACTGAAGGAGCTGAAGGGGTTTGCAACCCCATAGGAAGAACAACAATATCAACCAACCAGACTCCCAGAGCTCCCAGGGACTAAACCACCAACCAGAAAATACACACAGAGAGATCCATGGCTCCAGCCGCATATGTAGCAGAGGATGGCCTTGTCTGGAAAAATAATCTAACTGTGATTTGGTAACATATTATTATTTTAAAAGTAAAGGCTTCCATTTTCAAAAAATGAGGATTTGTCTTTTGTGAATCACTTTTGGGGCTTCTGATGGTTCAAAACAATTGCATTTTAAAGAAGTCTGCTTTTTCATAAATATCAGGATTTCTAACATGCTGTCTGAAAACAAAGTATTTTTGTTCCTTAAACACAGCTGGCATATTTGAGAGTATTAAACACAATTGGCTGTATGTCCAAAGATAGAGCATGAAACGTTTTGCATGGCTTTAAGATGAGATGCTTAATTTAATGCAGAGTCTAGCAATGTAAATACATCACTTGGTACCTTTTGTTTCTGTTTTTTATTTTCAAAGTCTAGTCATCCAGGGGATGTGAAATGATTATTTCATTATTATTTGAATTTTTCATTTCCTAAACTCCTAACATCACTGAGCATTTTTTCAAGTGTTTTCTGTTGTTGTTTACCTTCTATTAAGAAACTTCTTTTAAGAATTTAAGAAATTCAAGTCCATTGTCCATTTTTATTAACCTTTTGTTGTTAAGTTTTGAGGAGTCTGTTATGTATTTTAGATATGAGAATCCTAACAGACAAATATTTTTCTCCTGTCAGTTTTCTTTTAAATTATTTTATTGTCTTTTCTCAAGATATATTTTAGGACATTCTATTTGTTATGCTCTTGATTTGAGATATGACTACATATCACTTCTACACAAAAGAAGTAGATTCTAGAATGTTGTTTGTTTTAGGAAATCAGTAGCTCCCTAGCAACAAATAACAATGCAGATCATGACAGCTCTCTCATTTCTGTTCTGAAATAAGAATGACGTATAGAAAAGTCAACCACTGACTCATGCTGAACATATATCATAAGAATATACTAAGCATTTGTTGTTGCAGGCTATGGAGATTTGGAAGTTGTTATTTCAATGTATTTCAACCTTTCCTGACTATCATACAAGATCAAGTAAATCTTGAGTTACTGTCTTAGTCACTGTCCTGTTTCTATGAAGAGACACCATGACCACAGCAGCTCTTTTAAAGGAAAGTATTTAATTGGGAGCTTGCTTACAATTTCAAGAGATTTAGTCCATTATCATCATGGCAGGGAGTATGGCAGTATGCAAGCAGACATAGTACTGGAGAAGAGCTAGGAGTTCTACACCCTGGGATGGAGAGAGGGAGAGGGGGAGGGGGAGGGGGGGAGGAGGGGTAGAGAGGTGGGGAGGGAGCTACTCAACAGTGACACACTTTCCAGTAGTCTACTCCAACAAGGCCCCACCTCCTAATCCTTCTTAAAGAGTGACGCACCTAACACCTGGATGAGGGCCATTCTTATTCAAATTACCACAGTAACCATAGCTGGCAGTTAAATGCCCTGCAAGGTATTTTATATAAATGAAAACATGGTGAAACAAAGCAGTACATGTGGCCTTTGCTTTTGCCTGTGTTTTTTATTGCTAATTATATATTTTAGAAACCATGCAATTGGAATAGGGAAACTGGCCTTGGTGGTACAGTGCTTGCTTAGCATGCAGGTCTGTGGTGATTTGAATGAAAATGTCCCCCGTTGACACTCAGGTATTTGAACACCTGATTGCCAGTTGTTTGCACTGTGTGGGGAGGAATTATAATAATACAGGAGAAGTTTCAGATAAATCAATATGTGACTGTCTTTCCCTGGAGGAGAGGCCAGAGTTGGTGGGGAAGGGGCAAAAAGGAGGTACTACAAGTGTCAGGAGCCATAATGGGACAAGCGAATAATTAGCAGGTGATCATCCTGAAATGGCTTGCCTGGGATTATTATATAATCTGTGACAAGTGAGGCCTTATTCAGCAAGGCCGTAAGGAACTTATTTTAGGAAAGATTCCTGCTATGAATAGGCTTTTCCTATCATTATTAAACATATGTAACAATAACTAAGCAATAGCACACCCCTTTGGAGAAGATCTCTGAAGATCCATGAAGATGTACTCTCTTGTAGTGATGCTATATAGACAAATAGAAGACTTCTTAAGTCTTAATGATGATCCTATAAGAATTCCTAAAATTATATCAATGATTATTATTAAGCTCTTTTATAGTAGGACTGCTATTAGGTCCCTTTCTGATAGTCAAAACTCCAATGAGAACTCTGCCAGTGTCCCTAGTGTCATCAGTTAATTGCTCTTAGATAGTAACTAGACTTTCTCCTACTCAGAGCACATTTTAAGAGGTTGTAAAACAATTAACCAAAGGTCACTAATAGGGAACTAAAGATTTATTATAGGTGCTAGGACAGAAGATAAAATATTGCCTAGTTTTATCTATACAAAACTTTACTAATTTCTTTCTTTCTTTCTTTCTTTTTTTTTTTTTAGGTTTTTTCGAGACAGGGTTTCTCTGTGTAGCCCTGGCTGTCCTGGAACTCACTCTGTAGACCAGGCTGGCCTCGAACTCAGAAATCCACCTGCCTCTGCCTCCCAAGTGCTGGGATTAAAGGCATGTGCCACCACTGCCCGGCACTAATTTCTTAGTTATAGTTTTAAACCTTCAGTGAACCTGTGGAGCTAGACAAGTGATGGATGTTTAGCCATCTATCAGCCTAATGGATATGCATGTAAACATTCTCTGTTGTAAACTTCTATTTCAATTTATGATTTGATTTTTGGTGTGAACTTGTGATGAACTTTGTAAATTTTATTTCAATTTATGATTTGATTTTTGGTGTAAACTTGTGATGTACTTTGATCATGTATTCTGAAAGTATACATGATAAGTACTGAAGACAAAGACAAAGAGAGGGTCATTCGTCCCTTTCTTTCTTTTTCCCCTGCCTAGAATTTTTTCCCTTAGAACTTTTCCTTTATTAGATTTTTTTTCCTTTTCCCCACTTAGAACCTTTCCACTTTTCCCTTAGATAGCATTCATAGGAATCTTTTTACAACTTAATAATAAACTATATAATAACTTCTCTGTCTTTTCTTCCTGCCACCTCAGACTAGCAGGCAAAAGTTAGAGCCCAGCAGCTCCTGCTGAGATAGTACAAAGACTATTTACTTAATCCTTTGCTGTTTTTAGGATGAGGTGCTAAGTGCCAGAAACTGTAGTTTCTGGCCTCAGAGGATCACAGAAGGCAGGTCAGCTACAGTAGCATAGTAACTTAGATAAATAAACTTATTATACAGCAACCCTAAATATCTCTTAAGACGAAAGTCTTATCCCAAATCTCGTAAGACCAAGTCTTACCCCTGCCAATGCTCTTCCCCCTCCACTGCCTCAAGAAGAACCGACAAGAAAGAAGATTCCCCACCACACGGGGCTGGCCCCCAGCATACAAGTCTACCTGTATTGTATAGAAAGACAAGCATTCACTCTATTCCTACCTGACCTGAATTCATTATGTGGCCCAGGCTGCCCCAAGACGTTACCTTCCTGCTCCATTCTCCTGAGTGCTAAGATTACACCATGCCCAACTCAGAAAGAATTCTAGCATTTAAAAGAACATTGATAGTATAGTCTACATCCAATCAGTGACTGATACCTGATGCTGGGGGCAGGGCACGGGGTACTGAGGTGCCAGGGATTAGGGTTATTTTTTTAACCAAGCTTAAAAAGTTATAAATCACTTTATTTGGAACTATTTGTTTTCTATTTAAAAAAAACATTTTATTTTTTATGTGTGTGACTCTGAGCATATGTATATGAACTATATACATACAGGAACGCTTTCAGGTGAGGTGAATTGTCAGACCTTTTAGAACTCGAGTCACTAAAAGCTTAATTGATGTTTCTAAGTTAAATCCAAGAATTTTTACAAGTTGATTTTGTTGAGTTAAAATAGTCTAAAATGGGACTGGAGAGATGGCTTAGCAGAGTACAGTCTACTTTTCCAGATGACCAAGTTCAGTTCTCAAGACCCATGCCAGGTGGCCCCCAACCTGTAACTCCAATCCCAGGTGATCCAGTGCCCTCTTCCTGCCTCCAAGGGCATTGCCTGCCCATGATGCACAGGCATACATTCTAGCATGTGTAAAATAAAATGAAATTAAAGATAAACTAATTTGGACAGCATGGTTGCATACATCTTGACTCCTAACTCTGGGGAAGCGAAGGCTGGCAGATCTCTATGAGTTCAAGGATAGTGTGGTCTACATAGTAAATTTGAGACAAACTAGAGTTATGTAGTTGAGATCCTTTCTCAAAACAAACAAAATTAATAATAAAATGGCCTAATGCCAAGTCTTGATTTTTAAAAATAGTTGTACAGTGAATTCTCATCTGTCATTCCAGGAATGAAACAACATAACATTAACCTTTATTGTGTTAGTTGGGCAGAGAAAATAACTGGTGTCTGGGAAGCAACCCTGGGATCAGGATGAATTCTGTGATTTAGGCATGTGGGTGTTCAGTCTTGAGGTCCAGGACAGCTGTGAGTGTGGCCAGTGTAAAAATCATAAACTTAAAACATTATAAGGGTGTGGGAGTATGCAATTGCATTAGCAACTATCAGGTATGAGCTGTGTAGGTAACTACATCATATCACCACATTACAAATATCAGGCATACCGGAGAGAGTACTTTTACACTGTGATTTTACTCATTAACTCTACTACATAGTAGAATAGAATCAAAACCAATTTATGTATAATGCAGTTAAGAGATTTACTCCTCTTCTGGAGCCAACCCCAGTTGGCCCTTCACTTCAGTCAGGCTTGGTGGCACATGCCTACAGTGCCATGACTTGGGCAGCTATATATTGAAATCCTGTCTTAAGGGGGATTAAAAAGCAGAGGTGAGGAGCAGAAAGGGCTCAGTAGGTAGACGTGCTTCCTGTGCAAACTCAGCTCCTGAGTTCAGTCCCAGAACCCGTGGTGAAAGGACAGAACTCTAAAATTGTCCTCAGTCCTCCACACAAGGGGCATGGCACACGTACACAAATAAAGAAATAATTTAAAAACTTTTAAGTTTAATTATGTTTTGTAAAAGAGGAAGGTATAAAAAGCCACTCAGGGTTTTGTAATTTCCTTTACTTGTAAAATTACAAAGCAAAAAGAGAGATTTGGAAGATCTCTCTTGTAAGAGGAAAAAAACACTTACATTTTACACATGTTGGATTGTTAGCTTTTTCAGTCACAGTAGAGTGTTGTAAAATTGCTGACCTGTGCATATCTCACAGAGACACAGTGCTAACACCCTCGAAGCATGTTACTTTTGCAAACTGCAGTAACAGCTGAAGGCCAAAGGCATCTGCTTAGTGTGAAAGCAATGTATTGAAATTTGTTCTTTACATTAAAAACAGTAGGTAAAGTTCTGGAAATAAGCCCAACTAGCTCACGTATAAGGTACTGGAGAGCTTTGGTTAGTTTCAGAAAATTGTTACTGTGTTTACATGGGTGAAGATCTAGAAGAGTGAGTTGGTCACCAAAGCCTGCTATGAGGGCCTCATTTTTCAGAGGTGCACAGTGGTTATGGTTCTCGTGCAACTTTCTGCCCTGTAACACTAAGTTGTACATGTTGATATTATTTTGTCTTAATAACATCTTTTTATTGCTTGCCTGTATGTTTTCTTCCTTATTCTCAAAGCCATCATTTGGGCTTTGACTAGGACATAGTGACTACTCTTGAAGCAATGGTTCTCAACCTTCCTAATGCTGAGACCATTTAATACATTCCGTGTGTTGTGGTGACCCCTAGCCAACTTTTATTGCTACTTTATAACTGTAATTTTGCTACTATTATAAATATAAACCATAATGTAAATATCTCTGTTTTTCTGTGGTCTCAGTGACCCTTCTGAAATTGTGTTTCAACCTCCAAAGAGGTTGTGACCCAGGGGTTGAGAACAACTGCTGTTTGACATTTAACCTAGGGAAAGCTTGTCAGCTCTACACCTTTACATTCTTGAACTTTGAACAGCTTAACAAATGTTTTAACTTTTTTTTGTTGTTTTCTCTGTGTAGCCCTGGCTGTCCTGGAACTCACTCTGTAGACCAGGCTGGCCTGGAACTCAGAAATCTGCCTGCTTCTGCCTCCCAAGTGCTGGGATTAAAGGTGTGAGCTATCACTGCCCAGTTTTAACTCTTACTTTGTAGTTCATGTCACTTTAATTCATCCTCCCTGACTGGTCTATAGGACATCTTGTTCTACTAACTAATGATAATCTAAGGAATGGTGTTTTGGTTGGTTGGTTTGGTTTTTGTTTTTCTGTGTAGCCCTGGCTGTCCTGGAACTCACTCTGGAGACCAGGATGGCCTTGAACCCAAAGAGATCTGCAACCTTTCCCCTACAATCCCCAATGCTGTTGATAAAGGTGTGCACCACCACCACCCAGCTGGAAATGATGTTTTCAGTAACAAAAATCTACTGTTTTAATCAAGTTCTTTAAGTTAAAATATAAGTTAAGAAGAGGGTTCTGGATACAGAATAAGCCAAGGTCCAGAGGAAGGTATGTGTCTGTACATTTTTTCTTGCTTTTGGTATATTTAAGACTTGGTGTCAAAACCCAGACTGGCCTAAAATTATGGACCTTCCTGCCTTTACCTCCCACATACTGTGTGCTAAGACGACACACTGTACTACTGTAACCAGCATGTGTTCACATTTACTAAGTGGTTTGTATTGGGCATTCTACTTAGATGTGTAGGGTTATAAGTTCTGGGCATACCATATATATGGAAGGTGGGCACAGCACCAAGCTTATAAAAAGGAAACAACTTGTGACTAACTCCAGAGAAGCAGACTTAGGTTTGGAGAGTTGGGAGGAAGGAGAGAGTTATGGGTGCTTGGGTCATGCTGAATGCTAAGAATAGAACTTCCTTCCTACTGTTTCTCCAGCCTCACTTCTGTCTGTCATAACTACGTGCAGAACTGAAGTCCTTTAATCTAAAAGTAAATGTAAACTGCATATTGAATTTCAAATGTTTTGCTCTCCCACTTAAAAAAGTTTAAAATGTAATTTAAAAATTGATTCTATGTTTAGGATTAGGCAGCATAGCTCAGCAGTTAAAAGCACTGATTGTTCTTCCAAAACACCCAGGTTCAATTCAGCTACCAGCATCCGCATGGTAGCTCCCAATTGTCTATAATTCTAGTTCCAGCATATATGATCACCCTCTTCGGGCCTCGTCAGGCACTTGATGCATGTGGTATACAGCTATACATGCAGGCAAAACACCCGTACACAGAGAATTTAAAATCTCTAAAACAAAATGCATGTCTCTCACTGGGTGTGGAGGCTCACCTCTATAATCACAGCACTTAGGAGGTAGAGTAGGAGGAACAGAAGTTCACGGTTGTCCTCAGCTACATGATGAGTCCAAGCCAGCCTGAGCTACATGAAACACTGTCTGAAAAAAACATTTTTTTTTTTTTAAATCATGACCCTGAATAGATAAGCATTTTATCACTCAGGTACCCCCAACACTTAAGAATATTTTTGATGGAGAAAAACTATTTCCTGTGGAAATAGTATTACAGTTACACTGAGACAACATGGGTATAGTGTACTTACTCTCCACTTACTTAGACGGTGCTTTGCCAATGATCTCTTCATAATTTTTTCTCTTTCTTTCTTTTTCTGATTTTTATTTATTTGCTTGTTTGTTTTGAGACACGTTCTCACTCTTTAGTGGCCTCTTTGCTGGCCAGCCTGGCCTCTAACTCATAGATGCCTACTTGCTCTGCCTCCTCACTGCTGAAATTAAAGACACATGCCACTATACTCAGCTTAAACTATTTTTTCCATTTTATGTGATGGGTACCTTTGCTGTGTGTATGCATTCTGTGCAGCACATGGATGTCTGGTAACCACGGAGCCAGTTTCAGAACTCTAACATCCATGTGGATGGTGTAATCGAACCTTTGGAAGAGCCATAAATATTCTTAACTCCCGAGCCATCTCTCTATCCCCAATCTACCATTATTTTTAAAGAAACTGTTTAATAGGTACTCCAAGATTCAAGAAAACTCTGAGAGGGGCTGGAAACATGGCTTAACAGTTAAGAGTCCTTGTTGCTCTTATAGAGGACATGGGTTTGATTCCCAACACCACACAGTGGTTCACAACATTTGTTACTCCATTTTGTGGTAATCCAGAACTCTGTTCTGACATCTAAAGGCACCGGGCACACGATGGTGCACATATACATGAGGTCAAATACCCATACACATAAAATAAAATGTTTAAAAAAGAAAGAAAACTCTAAAAGCAAAAGGTTGTGAAAATTTCAGTCTCAAGAGCTGTCTGCTGCCTTGCTTTTGCCATTGCACTTTTTTCAGATGCTCCCTACATGCTTCTTAACCACGAGCTGACGCGCTCCCACTCCAGCCCAGTCAGCTTACTCATCCTTCAAGACTCTAGTGGCCCTTACTTGTAAAGCATTCCCAACCCCTTCAGTTATGGCAGCTGTCCCCCTTTTCTGTTCACTTTTTTCTCTCTGGTGAGGTTTGATGAAGGAATAAAGTAACCGTCAGACATGTTGGATTTGGAGATTAGAAGCAGTGCATTCCCATGTGAGTGTGCCAAGTTGTCTTTAAATTCTGTAAGTATTTAACTGTTAGGCTGACTTTAAGACAACCTTTGGTGATGCTCTTTTGAAACACCACTAGGACACTCCCATGTTAAAGTTGTACTTTGTAAGGAAAGTATGTGTCACTGTAGTTCATAATCTGCCAACATTATCATTTTTCAGGTTAAAAATCTTCAAAATAGATTAATTCACTTTGCTTTCTTAAATGTCTTCAACCTTTTTGTTACGGTTAATATTAAAAACAGGTCGCCCAATCTGGCTTGTTGTTAGGAGCGCCATGTTCCTGACTAGACAAGGCCTGAGGCCAAGAGCGGCAGCGTGCTCTTGCTGCTGCTTAGCACTGTTAGTATTCTGTCTAACTCCATCTCCACAGTCACCTGGCAACGGCCAGGTATGCTCCTCCCACAGTTACAAGGCAACGGCCAGGTAGGCCTGCCCACTAGAAAAGGGGCTGTCTGGCCCCTCCTCTCTCTCTTGCTCTCTTGCTCCCTTGACCCGCCTGCCTACAGGCTCCCCTACCCCTTTCCCTTCCCCCTCTCTCCACGTGGTCATGGCTGGCCTCTACTCCTTTACCTCTCTGTCTCTCCTCTCTCTCTCTTCCCTCTGCTCTAAATAAATCTTCCTCGTGGAACCGTCTGGCCTGGCATTATCTGTCTAAGCTACACGGGAAAATCTAACAGGCACCCACAAGATGCCAGCGTGGTGGCTAGATCAGCCAATCTACCACACTGTCTCCACAAAGCTTTGCTGAGCCCAGACTATCCCGCCATCCACGCAGTACCCGGTAGAAATGAGACTCTAAAGCTTAATTATTATCCAAAGGCTTTATATATTTAGAAATGCTCAATTAACAAGATGCCTACACAATTAGAGTTGTTTCCCAATATCTAACCTTAAGATAAAATGTGTTACCCAGGACTGTCCTGGATACATCCGTAGTTCTCCATGGCTGCTCCTCTCTCCTCTTTTCTAGCTCATCCTCTTCCTTCCTTCCTTCTCTTCCTCTCCTCCCGAATCCTCACTCTGCCTCCCTCTCACCACACCCAGTCACCACACTTTTACAAATGTAGTGGGAAGATGTCCCACTACACCTTTTAAAGTGACGGAAGTTGTAAGATCATCTGAACACTACATCAGGACACGTCTACGCTAATAGGTCATACTTGAATGAAGGATAAAATGAAAAACAGCAGGGCAGCCCTCAGCAGTGGGAAACACTTGTTTCCTTTCCATTTAGAAAAAAGTGAGTCTCATTTACCTTCCTGAGACTGTTCTGTTTTTAAAGAAGGGTGGATACTACAATTAAAAGGGACATTATGGCTCTGTGCTGTGAGTGCGTGCCTGTTATAGTTAATTTTTTGTTGCTATAACATACTTAAAACAGTAATTTTAAAAAATATTTAATTCGTGTTTCTGGATGTTCAAAAGCATGGGTGCAAACTTTTGCTCATCTTCTGGTGCTGAGAGTCAGACAGGGCAGCCAGCCTACAGGTAAGCACTCTAGACTGAGCTGCTTCTTCAACCCAGAACTTACAGCAAATGGCTCTGAGGAAACTATATTTCATCCCTTATGCATTCTCATGCAAACAACCATCAGTTTCTTCTAAAAGCCCAGTTTCCAATACTGCTGCACTGACAACCAAATTTTACTGTGAGTTTTTATGACATCCAAATTTTACCATGAGTTTTGGTGGCCATAGCCACATCTACATTATATGGGCTTGTTTTTCCAGTTGTGAAACTTCTTGGAACAGTTTGTATATGGGCCCACAGGGAATAAAAACATTCTTATCTGCCTTTTATATTTTCTTCATTATTCTAAATGTATGCCAAAGTGTTTTCTTAAGTTCTACATGATGCATTTAATTTTTAGGCTTAATTTAAAATCGATTTATTTGTGAATTCAGTTTTTTTTTTTTTTTTTTTTTTGAGACAGGTGTTACTGTGTATGCCTGGCTGGTCTGTACTTGCCATGTAGGCCAGGGTGGCCTAGAATGTACAGAAAGTCTGCTTGCTGCAATTACAGGCATGCACCACTATATCCAGCCAAAAAGTTCTATTTTTAAAGCATTATTTAGAACTTTTACCATGAAATCTTAGCTGTGTATGTGTTGCAGTAAATCTCCGACCCAAATAAGACCAGTCAAGGAAAACACAACTCAATAATTATGGATATAAACTGCATGCCTAGACTGGGCAGACTTATTACACTACTCTATTCCCCAGCTATGAGATCCCTTATAACTTATGTTTTTTTCAGGCCAAATGCTTCTCCTCCATTGTCCTTCCACCTCCTGCTCCTCGTCGACTTCCTACTCCTTCACCTTCCTCTTCATTTCTCCTCTCCTAAGTCTTTTCTCTGCCTCCCCTTCTACTGCCCAATCATGGCTCTAGCCTTTATTTTACACATTTAATTGGACAGAAGATTCACAAGACGTCACCTGTGTACAGACTCACTCCTCCTCTGCAGCCCCTCTCAGGAAAGTGGAACTAGCATCAAAATACAAGGCTGGGGCTATCCACAACATGTATGTGTAACAAATATTTTTCTTAATGATTTGCAATAATAACCTATCAACCTAATCATCAGTGTTTTCAACTATCATTAGAGCTCATATATTTGTACACATGTATGGTAGTGAAAAAATAGGTTTGGATCCTGTCAAGGCAATATGACCCAGAGTTCATGCCAGCACTCGTAAAGTCTATGAATTTAGATCCCAGGTAAGCAAATGTGATGTAGCAGAAAGACCTGAGACCAAAACTTAGAGGCAGAAGTCAACCTGAGCAAGTTACTTCAAATCAGTTATCTATTAAAAAAATAAAATATCCTTACATAATTGATAGGATTGAAATCTATATAACCTATAAAGCATTATTTGACAGACTAATAATATCTAATGTGCATTAACAACATATGCCAAGAGTGTCGATATTTGATTATCAGTGATACATTGACTAAAAGACCAAGACTCTTTTATTTATCCTTTTAACTCCCCCCCATCTACCTCTGACATTCTCATCCCACCTCTGCCTTCCCCTCCCCAACCCCACCCCCTATCCAAGAGACTGTCCCCCCACACCCATCCTGCCATTTCTCCCCACTCAGCCTTCCCCTCCCCAACCCCACCCCCTATCCAAGAGACTGTCCCCCCCCACACCCATCCTGCCATTTCTCCCCACTCACTGAGGCCTCAAGTCTCTCGAGGGTTAGGTGCATCTTCACTCACTGAGTCAGAGCAGGTTGTCCTCTGCTGTATATGTGTCGAGGGTCGAGGGCTTTGAACCAGCTAATGTATGTTGCCTGATTGATGGCTCAGTGTCTGAGAGATCTCAGCAATGGGTTGGTTGAGACTGCTGGTCTTCCTATGGGGTTGCCCTCTTTCTCTACTTCTTCAGCCTTTTCCTAATTCAACCATGGGGTCCCTGGCTTCTGCCAATGTTTGGTTATAAGTATCTGTCTGTTAGCTGCTGGTTGGGCCTCTTGGAGGGCAGCCATACTGGGCTCTTGTCTGTAAGCACATCATAGCCTCAGTAATAGTATCAGGCCTTGCAGCTCCCCTTGAGATGGATCCCAAGTTGGGCCAGTCACTGGTCTCCTTTCCCTCAGTCTCTTCTCCAATTTTATCCCTGTAGTTTTTTTAGACAGGAACAATCCTCCCATGGTCGTAGACAAAAGACTCTTTCGCACACTTATGACTGAGTATAAAAGTGGTAATGCAAGCATTTGGATAGTAAGTACCCTCAGCTTAGAACCCAAGTAATGGGACCATGGAAGTAAGTGTTGAATGTAGGCCCAGGACAAAAGACAGAATAAGGAGGATTTAGGACTGCAGCAGCTTTGCGTATACACTGTTAAGACTTGGATCTGAGCTGTCCCACCAAGGCTTGTGTTTAAAGGCTTCAGCACCATCTGTGGAAAGTTGGCAGAACCTTGTGAGAAAGCACATTTGAAAGCTGTTACTGAGACACTTACCTTTGCCTTTCATCACTTCTTGGCTGTAATAATGTGAGCAACATGCTTCTGCTGTGATGTTTTACCAAGCTTGCCACAACCCCAGACACACTGGGCCTAGTGACTGTGGGTGGAGTGGAACCTCTAAAACAAAGTAAACATTTCCCCCTTTTAAGTTGTTTTTCTCAGACATTTTTTAACAGTGAGTTGAAGCTGACACATGTGCAAAATGTTGACTCATTATTTCATCTTTAAAGAATTTACATTCAAGACTTGTTTATATAAGTGCCCAAAAATGAATGCTGGGCTATAACTTAGTAAGGGAAAGTGCTAGCCTATCATAGATTCTCCAGTACCTCATAAATATAAGAGAGAGAGAGAGAGAGAGAGAGAGAGAGAGAGAGAGAAGAGAGAGAGAGAGAGAAAGGACTTTGATTTTTATTTTTCAGTATTGCTAAATGTTTGTCTGGATTCTTCCAGTTGCAAAGGCTAGAACTAGAAATTCCTTTTCAACATCAACTGAGAAAGACTTTGAAGTACAATGTTCAGTTTTCCAAGTACCCATTATTTGAAAATATTACATGAAAAAATTTCAGAAGCAAGATCTTTGACAGTTCTAAATTACACATTAAATTATACACTATTTTGGATGGTATGATGAAATCACAGGCCATCTTGCCTTAGAAATTAACTATCCCCTTGCCCAGCTTTTCTATGCTGTGTGAACTACCTGCACCTTTGTCCTTTAGTAACTCTCCAGGAGTTTCACTGTTATGGTATAATCACGTGGTCACATTATTTCATAGAGGTCCTCAGGGATGAGTGAGATTCCAGTGAGATAAGAAAGTGCTTCCTGGGTACTAAGCCAGGAGACCTGGCCAAAGGCCAAAGTAATGTATTTATCTGTAAATGGATAGAAGGGGGGGTATGGTAATCAAATTTCCTTTGCATTTAAACAGCTCAGACAATCTGTGTAGATTGAGACAGCTGATACATTTTGTTGTTTGATCATTTAATTGGTTTGGTTGATTTTCTTTAGAGTCTTCTTTGTGTTTAAGATGACCTTGAACCTATGATCCTGTTCTTCAGTCTCCCTAATATCTGAGGTTGGAGGTAATTGGTGCTACTATTCAGTTCTGCAGGTGCTAAGAGAGTAAAGACCCTTAGTGTTGCTTTTAGTGCTATTAGCTAAAATGAGTAATGTTTCATGGTTGTCCACCTATGGGAATCGTGCAAGGTAAAATCTACAGATACCATAAACAGCCACCATGGAACAAAGTCAGTATGAAGATTGCAACCTTGAGTTACTTTCACTCTTTCCTATTGAAGCTTCAGCCCAAAGAACTTCGTTTTTATTGCAAGGAAATTCAGATAATGTAGGGTGTGTGTGTGTGTGTGGGGGGGTCCATTTAGTTTGCATTCCATATACATTTAAAATCTACTGGGTTTGCTTTGCTTTGTGTGTGTGTTAAATTTCAGTGCAGCAGCTTAGACAGACAACACCAGACCAGACGGTTCCACAAAGGGAGGGGGTTTATTCAGGGCGGAGGGCAAAGGTGGGGAGAGAAACGGGAGAAGACGGTGGGAAGGAGGGAGATAGATAGATAGTAGAGAGAGAGAGAGAGAGAGAGAGAGAGAGAAAGAGAGAGAGAGAGAGAGAGATAGGAGAGAGAGGCCGGTCATGACCACATGGAGAGAGGGGGAAGGGAAGGGGGAGGGGGCAGAGAGAACCTGCAGGCAAGAGATCAAGGGAGCAAGAGAAAGAGGAGGGGGCAGATAGCCCCTTTTATAGTGGGCAGGCCTACCTGGCTGTTGCCAGGTAACTATGGGGAGAAGCATACTTGGGTGTTGCTAGATAACTGTGGAGGTGGAATTTAGACAGAATACTAACAGTGTGTATGTGCATTTTAGCATCTTAAGGTAATCATGCATTCCAGGTAGAAACTTCCATTATTTTTTTATCACAAAAAAACCCCCAAAAAAACCAAAAACCAAAAAACCAACCAAGCAACCAACCAACCAAACAAAATCTTTATTTTGTGTATACTTTCTGCACATTTTGTATAGTTCCAAAACTTTTACATGCCTGAGATATTTTAATATTAGTCCATTCTGCATATAAGGAAACTAAAGCAAAATAAGTCAGTGACTGCCTTCAGGTTTTAGGTTATAAGGAAACCCAGATTGACTTGCATTTCAAACTTGCTTGCTCTGAAAGGCCCCTGGACAGGGGAGACCCCCACTCAAGCCACAGGAGATTACAGCTACCCAATGATTCACAAGACACTGATCTTGATGCAACAGCAAGAGGTTTAATGATTCCAGTATACTGGGATTCCCTCGAATGCAAACAAAAGAGAGAACCCCGAGTTGGAGCTAAGAATAACTTTTATACGGTCTAGGGGTAGAACAGAGAAACGGTGACTAGGCACAACATGATTGGCAGAACAGTGTGACTTTTAAACTGATTGGTCTTTGGGGAATGAGGTGTCAAGGACCTCCCTTGTCTGTGAGTGGCAAGGGTTGGTCCATCCTGTGGAATGTGTGTGCTCTGGGTCTTCCCCACTGGCAGGTGGGTTCCTCCCCTGTGGTCTGAGAATGTTAATCAGCCTCTCCCTTCTTCCTCTGAATGTTAATCCAGCAGGTGTTCTCTAACTAAGGAATGTGCTCCTCCTGGGATGTGTCCTGGGACAGTGGGGTTCTTTTTAATCTTAAGTTCAAACCTAGACACAAAAGTCTTACATTTAGACCCAAAAGTCTTACAGCTCCAATATATCATGTGCAACCAAGTAAAGGAAAGTATGTGCTATCCACAGCTAAGTATATGTTATAAATCACTATAAAGTTCTAGAGTGAGTTGTATATTTTGGATGGTATCTTTTCATGTAACCTGGGCTGATCTGGAGTTCTATGTAGTCTGGCCAACTTGGAACTTGCAATCCTTCTACCTCTGCCTTCAGAGTATTATATAGGCACCAAGTAGGCACTATATAGGCACCATGTAGGCACTAATTATAGGCATGTGCCACCATGACTAGCATACTATAAAATCGGCACTGAAATGGGTACACATTCTCAGTGTTGAGACACACACACATACAAAATACACACACATATATGCTTCTCTATGTATTGAGGCACTTTTCTCGTGAAGATGTCCAGAGTAAGAGCACAACTAAAGAATCCTCAGAACAGCAGCCCATCCTCCATGGAAAGAGATGCTTGGGAGCTCCTGTGGTAGAGGTGCAAGGGTAGGAGTTGAGGAAATACTGTGCTGCACAGGTGGTCAGGAGCATTATCTGAAGGGCTCCCACTGATACCTTGGACATTGCAGTGGTCCTCTACTTTTAGTCACAATGAATTTACATTAAGAGAAACAGAATTTCAAATTACAACTTTTTTTCCTTTTTTTTTTTATTGGATATTTTATTTACATTTTAGATGTTATACCCTTTTCCCATTTCCCCTACCCACCCAGAAACTCCCTATGCTATCCCCCCTCCTCCTGCTTCTAAGATGATGTGCCCCACCAACCCACTCTCACCTCCCCACCCACAAAATCCCCCACACTGGGGCAATCAGCCTTCATAAGACAAAGGACTCTCCTCTCCACCTTTGCCTGACAAGGCCACCATCTCCTACATATACAGTGGAGCCATGGGTCCCTCCCTATGTGCTCCCAGGCTGGTGGTTTAGACCCTGGGAGCTCTGGTTGGTTGGTATTGTTGCTCTTCCCATGGGGCCACAAACCACTTCAACTCCTTCAAGTCTTATAACTCCTCCATTGGGAACCCCATGATCAGTTCAATGGTTATCTGTGAGCATCCACCTCTGTATATTCAGGCTCTGGCAGACCTCTAAGGATACAGCTGATCAGGCTCCTGTCAGCATGCACCTTCCTGGCATCCACATCAGCGTCTGCCTTTGGTGACTGCACATAGGATGGACAAATTACAACTCTTATCTGTAAACAAAATTTATTGTTTTTTATACTCACTTAGGAAACTCTTCTAAGAGCTTGAACATTCTGTTAATCAAACACTAACAGTGAAGCCATAGAGAGAGCAACAATCGTCACATCATGATACATCATTTGCAAAACCATGATGCAAAATCATCACGATTCTTTTATGAAAAAAATCTATAAAGGCCTTGCCCAAAGGTATCATTGGAAGTCTTCATAATGTGGTAGGGAATACAAAAGAACAGTCTTTTAGAGCAACAATACCATGAAATGGAAATGTACTTAATCCTGAAAATGAAGTCCTTATTGGTAGCACAAATTTGACCACAGTCAAGGTCAGGGCAGTAAAATGAAACATTCATCTCCTCTGCAACAACGTTTGCTTCTAAGGAGCAGAACTAGATCACATTTACAGGTTGAGCCTTGGAGTGATTCTCTAAGTTTTAGTGAGTAGTCACACCCCAGTCAGAAAGATAGAATGTAAAGATACAATGCCAGACCTTCTCCTGAAACATGTGTCCTGTTTAATTTCCCCTAAAGCTTACTTATGAACTTAATCAAATACTAATAAAAGTGGATTTCACAAAGTTTCCCCACTCATGGGTGCTTTGGACCCCCTTGCCGTGGTTAGAGGATTTAGGACTGCAGCAGCTTTGCGTAACCCTGTTAAGACTTGGATTGAGCTGTCCCACCAAGGCTTGTGTTTAAAGGCTTCAGCACCATCTGGGGAAAAGTTGGCAGAACTTGTGAGAAAGCACATTTGAAAGCTGTTACTGAGACACTTACCTTTGCCTTTCATCACTTCTTGGCTGTAATAAGTGAGCAACATGCTTCTGCTGTGATGTTTTACCAAGCTTGCCACAACCCCAGACACACTGGGCCTAGTGACTGTGGGTGGAGTGGAACCTCTAAAACAAAGTAAACATTTCCCCTTTTAAGTTTTTTTTCTCAGACATTTTTTAACAGTGAGTTGAAGCTGACACATGTGCAAAATGTTGACTCATTATTTCATCTTTAAAGAATTTACATTCAAGACTTGTTTATATAAGTGCCCAAAAATGAATGCTGGGCTATAACTTAGTAAGGGAAAGTGCTAGCCTAGCATAGATTCTCCAGTACCTCATAAATATAAGAGAGAGAGAGGAGAGAGAGAGAGAGAGAGAGAGAGAGAGAGAGAGAGAGAAAGGACTTTGTTTTTTATTTTTCAGTATTGCTAAATGTTTGTCTGGATTCTTCCATTTTGCAAAGGCTAGAACTAGAAATTCCTTTTCAACATCAACTGAGAAAGACTTTGAAGTACAATGTTCAGTTTTCCAAGTACCCATTATTTGAAAATATTACATGAAAAAATTTCAGAAGCAAGATCTTTGACAGTTCTAAATTACACATTAAATTATACACTTTTTTGGATGGTATGATGAAATCACAGGCCATCTTGCCTTAGAAATTAACTATCCCCTTTGCCCAGCTTTTCTATGCTGTGTGACTACCTGCACCTTTGTCCTTTAGTAATCCGTCTCCAGGAGTTTCATGTTATGGTTATAATCACGTGGTCACATTATTTCATAGAGGTCCTCAGGGATGAGTGAGATTCCAGTGAGATAAGAAAGTGCTTCCTGGGTACTAAGCCAGGAGACCTGGCCAAAGGCCAAAGTAATGTATTTATCTGTAAATGGATAGAAGGGGGGGGTATGGTAATCAAATTTCCTTTGCATTTAAACAGCTCAGACAATCTGTTGTAGTTGAGACAGCTGATACATTTTGTTGTTGATCATTTAATTGGTTGTTGATTTTCTTTAGAGTCTTCTTTGTGTTTAAGATGACCTTGAACCTATGATCCTGTTCTTCAGTCTCCTAATATCTGAGGTTGGAGGTAATTGGTGCTACATTCAGTTCTGCAGGTGCTAAGAGAGTAAAGACCCTTAGTGTTGCTTTTAGTGCTATTAGCTAAAATGAGTAATGTTTCATGGTTGTCCACCTATGGGAATCGTTGCAAGGTAAAATCTACAGATACCATAAACAGCCACCATGGAACAATAGTCAGTATGAAGATGCAACCTTGAGTTACTTTCACTCTTTCTATTGAAGCTTCAGCCCAAAGAACTGTTCGTTTTTATTGCAAGGAAATTCAGATATGTAGGGTGTGTGTGTGTGTGTGGGGGGGGTCCATTTAGTTTGCATTCCATATACATTTAAAATCTACTGGGTTTGCTTTGCTTTGTGTGTGTGTTAAATTTCAGTGCAGCAGCTTAGACAGACAACACCAGACCAGACGGTTCCACAAAGGGAGGGGGTTTATTCAGGGCGGAGGGCAAAGGTGGGGAGAGAAACGGGAGAAGACGGTGGGAAGGAGGGAGATAGATAGATAGAGAGAGAGAGAGAGAGAGAGAGAGAGAGAGAGAGAGAGAGAGAGAGATAGGAGAGAGAGGCCGGTCATGACCACATGGAGAGAGGGGGAAGGGAAGGGGAGGGGGCGAGAGAACCTGCAGGCAAGAGATCAAGGGAGCAAGAGAAAGAGGAGGGGGCAGATAGCCCTTTTATAGTGGGCAGGCCTACCTGGCTGTTGCCAGGTAACTATGGGGAGAAGCATACTTGGGTGTTGCTAGATAATGTGGAGGTGGAATTTAGACAGAATACTAACAGTGTGTATGTGCATTTTAGCATCTTAAGGTAATCATGCATTCCAGGTAGAAACTTCCATTATTTTTTATCACAAAAAAACCCCAAAAAACCAAAAACCAAAAAACCAACCAAGCAACCAACCAACCAAACAAAATCTTTATTTTGTGTATACTTTCTGCACATTTTGTATAGTTCCAAAACTTTTACATGCCTGAGATATTTTAATATTAGTCCATTCTGCATATAAGGAAACTAAAGCAAATAAGCAGTGACTGCCTTCAGGTTTTATAGGTTATAAGGAAACCCAGATTGACTTGCATTTCAAACTTGCTCGCTCTGAAAGGCCCCTGGACAGGGGAGACCCCCTCAAGCCACAGGAGATTACAGCTACCCAATGATTCACAAGACACTGATCTTGATGCAACCAGCAAGAGGTTTAATGATTCCAGTATACTGGGATTCCCTCGAATGCAAACAAGAAGAGAGAACCCCGAGTTGGAGCTAAGAATAACTTTTATACGGTCTAGGGGTAGAACAGAGAAACGGTGACTAGGCACAACATGATTGGCAGAACAGTGTGACTTTTAAACTGATTGGTCTTTGGGGAATGAGGTGTCAAGGACCTCCTTGTCTGTGAGTGGCAAGGGTTGGTCCATCCTGTGGAATGTGTGTGTCTGGGTCTTCCCCACTGGCAGGTGGGTTCCTCCCCTGTGGTCTGAGGAATGTTAATCAGCCTCTCCCTTCTTCCTCTGAATGTTAATCCAGCAGGTGTTCTCTAACTAAGGAATGTGCTCCTCCTGGGATGTGTCCTGGGACAGTGGGGTTCTTTTAATCTTAAAGTTCAAACCTAGACACAAAAGTCTTACATTTAGACCCAAAAGTCTTACAGCTCCAATATATCATGTGCAACCAAGTAAAGGAAAGTATGTGCTATCCACAGCTAAGTATATGTTATAAATCACTATAAAGTTCTAGAGTGAGTTGTATATTTTGGATGGTATCTTTTCATGTAACCTGGGCTGATCTGGAGTTCTATGTAGTCTGGCCAACTTGGAACTTGCAATCCTTCTACCTCTGCCTTCAGAGTATTATATAGGCACCAAGTAGGCACTATATAGGCACCATGTAGGCACTAATTTAGGCATGTGCCACCATGACTAGCATACTATAAAATCGGCACTGAAATGGGTACACATTCTCAGTGTTGAGACACACACACATACAAAATACACACACATATATGCTTCTCTATGTATTGAGGCACTTTTCTCGTGAAGATGTCCAGAGTAAGAGCACAACTAAAGAATCCTCAGAGACAGCAGCCCATCCTCCATGGAAAGAGATGCTTGGGAGCTCCTGTGGTAAGGTGCAAGGGTAGGAGTTGAGGAAATACTGTGCTGCACAGGTGGTCAGGAGCATTATCTGAAGGGCTCCCCACTGATACCTTGGACATTGCAGTGGTCCTCTACTTTTAGTCACAATGAATTTACATTAAGAGAAACAGATATTTCAAATTACAACTTTTTTTCCTTTTTTTTTTATTGGATATTTTATTTACATTTTAGATGTTATACCCTTTTCCCATTTCCCCTACCCACCCAGAAACTCCCTATGCTATCCCCCTCCTCCTGCTTCTAAGATGATGTGCCCCCACCAACCCACTCTCACCTCCCCACCCACAAAATCCCCACACTGGGGCATCAGCCTTCATAAGACAAAGGACTCCTCTCCCACCTTTTGCCTGACAAGGCCACCCTGCCTACATATACAGTTGGAGCCATGGGTCCCTCCCTATGTGCTCCCAGGCTGGTGGTTTAGACCCTGGGAGCTCTGGTTGGTTGGTATTGTTGCTCTTCCCATGGGGCCACAAACCACTTCAACTCCTTCAAGTCTTATAACTCCTCCATTGGGAACCCCATGATCAGTTCAATGGTTATCTGTGAGCATCCACCTCTGTATATTCAGGCTCTGGCAGACCTCTAAGGATACAGCTGTATCAGGCTCCTGTCAGCATGCACTTCCTGCATCCACATCAGCGTCTGCCTTTGGTGACTGCACATAGGATGGACAAATTACAACTCTTATCTGTAAACAAAATTTATTGTTTTTTATACTCACTTAGGAAACTCTTCTAAGAGCTTGAACATTCTGTTAATCAAACACTAACAGTGAAGCCATAGAGAGAGCAACAATCGTCACATCATGATACATCATTTGCAAAACCATGATGCAAAATCATCACGATTCTTTTAGAAAAAAAATCTATAAAGGCCTTGCCCAAAGGTATCATTGGAAGTCTTCATAATGTGGTAGGGAATACAAAAGAACAGTCTTTTAGAGCAACAATACCATGAAATGGAAATGTACTTAATCCTGAAAATGAAGTCCTTATTGGTAGCACAAATTTGACCACAGTCAAGGTCAGGGCAGTAAAATGAAACATTCATCTCCTCTGCAACAACGTTTGCTTCTAAGGAGCAGAACTAGATCACATTTACAGGTTGAGCCTTGGAGTGGTTCTCTAAGTTTTAGTGAGTAGTCACACCCAGTCAGAAAGATAGAATGTAAAGATCCAATGCCAGACCTTCTCCTGAAACATGTGTCCTGTTTAATTTCCCCTAAAGCTTACTTATGAACTTAATCAAATACTAATAAAAGTGGATTCCACAAAGTTTCCCCACTCATGGGTGCTTTGGACACCTTGCCTGTGCTTTGATGTACATTCGTCAAAGATTTCCTCAGTCAAAATTCTAAGGGAACAAGATCTCATTCTAGCTTTGCCAATATTTCTAATGGGTTATAGAAAAAATTAATTCAAAGATGCTTTAAACCAACAAAAATACAACTATGCAATGACACCATATATAATTATAAATAATAAGCCCACATGGACGTGCAAAGATAACTAAATAGAGGGCAGGGTTGTATGATAACCCTTGCACCACCTCCCAACCTCCCTCTGCACTGAAAGGGGAACCAGTGCCCCTCCCTTTACACCTTCACTTTGATCAGCTTCCTGATCTGTCTGGAGAGGAAAGACTGAAGAAAATGGAATGTGCCTCCCACCCTTTCTTTGCTGAAAAGGACTTTTGCTGAAGAGAAAATTTGCCAGGAAAATTGTACACTAGAACATCCATATGCCTGGATTATATCTGATACCTGTCAAAATGACAGAGGTGTTTACAGAGATAGAAAAGGAACCAATGGCCTCTTCATTTGAGCAGAATACAACAAAATACAATCTAGCTCAGGTTTTAGTCCTGACACAGTAAAATAAAGTGTATGAAATTTAATAAAAACTATTCCTTTTATCAACATTAAAAATTACCTGGAATCAGTGACTACACTGATAACAATTGTGAATCTCAGTGAAGCTGTCTGAGGTATGCACAGAGAGTTAGGCTCAAGACTGTGCCCTATAGAAGTACTACCCTGAATGTCACATAAAGGGTAGGAAAACCAAAGCCCTCTTCAATAGTAAAGTTAATTCTACTTAACCTAAATGCAACTCTTCTGAGGAAGTACACATACAAACATATATGTACACTGTGTGTGCGCGCGTGTGCATGCGCACATGTAATGCTTATACTTCCACAGCACTATATATCATCAAAGGAAATCAGGATAGAAATTCAAACATGGGAGGAATCTGCAGGTTGAAGCTGACACAGAGGTCATGGCAGGGTGCTGCTTACTGGCTTGGTCCACATGGCCTGCTTCTATGGGTATATTTTCTCAATTGTGACTCCCTTCTCTCTGATGACTCTAGCTTGTGTCAAGTTGACATAAAACTATCCAGCACATCCACTTTCTTTAAACCACTCAACTCCCTGTGTAGACTGCCCTTTAGCCCCAGCAGAATGTTTTACAGACAGGCTTTTACTCTCCCTTCCACTAACTAAGGTCATATGACCACAGCCAAAAGTCCCTGTATGTGTGTACTCTGCAGTGATCTGTACTCTCATCCCCTATTCCCTACCTCTCAGGCACAGTGATGCCTCTTCCAGCCAGATCATGTGGTAGCACCAGAGCCCTCAGTCATGCTGCTGCATGGTCTCAGTAAGAGGCCTAAATATAAGTGAGTCATAAACATGATAAGGTGAGCTTGCCCCAGCAGCAAGGTGTTGTGTTGTACTTTGGAGTTGGTTCCATTACAGAGATGTGCTCCTGGTGAGAAGGGACATGGTGGACACCATCATGCCATGATTTTTGTCACTGCTATTGATCAGCATGTGTGCCATCCACCTACCCACAACACAGACTCCAGAGTGAGAACACAGGTTCCTAATGACTGTTCTCAGAAACCTCCCTACAACTCATCCAATCCAATAGGATACTCCTCTGCTCTGGATCAGTGAATGCGTTCACATTCTTACCAAAGCTCTTCCTTACAGAAGATCATGAGAGCCTGTAGGTGACAAGAACAGACAAATCACTTCCCCAAACGTGAAGGAGTAACAGAATGCCAGAGCCATGGGATGGTGGCAAGCTTTCCATGCCTACATGTCCCAGAATAATTTCCATTGCCTTCCTAAGAACTGTCTCTTCCTACCCCTCATGATCTCTCTCAGTCATTTCCGTTCAATGTGTGGAGCAATGACCAAGTCACCAGGTTCCCAGTCCTTCTACACACATCTCCATGAAGGACAGCAGCAGGAAAGCCCTTGCTGAGAAGCTTTGCAGTGACAGATCACTCCTGACAGGGGCAGGATTTCAGAAAACAATAGGTCTCCAGTAGATGCTCTGCCTGCCTCTCTGCTCCACCCACATTCATTTGACCAGCTATTCTGAAGATCATACCTCAGGTATAAAACTCTAAACTCTTGTCTGGCCAGTGTGCTGCTGAAACAGACACAATGCCTTGAGATAATCGTATCCTATATCTGGGCCTCAGTTTCGCCAACTGTAAAATGAAAGAAAAACCCAACTGTTAGTTTCATAACACAAGGGTGACAGTTTTAGTGGATTTTTGGTTCTGCATCAACCATTGCAAACTAAATGGCACTCTGTTTTTCACTTACCTAACAAATCCTGATCTGGGGCTGGATAGATGGCTCAGCACTCTACATGTCAATTCCCAGTAACCACATGGGTAGCCAAAAATTGTCTGGGTGCCTGGGGTTCAGAAGTGTTCTCTTGATCTCCTTATTCATCTGCATTCCTGTGCAACTATCTACCATACCCCATACTGATACAAATATACTACACATAATCAAAAAATAAAACACCCAGATTAAATTAAATCTCATAAAGGAAAGAAAAGAAACATCCAGTTTTGGAGTTAAAAGGACAAAGAACAAGCACCACCACATGGTTCTCTGAGGACAGCCTCATAGCAAGTCAGTGGCATCATCTCATTGGCAGGTATCCATAACATGCAGCAGGATGAAAATGATGCCAGAGATATTACTTTCCTACAAAGGTGCTGGCCTGAATGCATGAATAGTCTCCAGAGCACCCCAAATGTGACAGTGTTGCATATAAGGAAATTAAATTCAAGAATAGGATATACCCAAGAGCGAGCCCAGACTAGAATTATCTACTTTTCTCCCTTTGTCTTGAGTTGTTCTGTATGTTATATGAGTCTGAATTAGTTCCTGCCTGAATGTTGTCTCGTTAATTTGTTTACATGTCTGTGTTTCCATTTCTGTCTCTGTGTGCTTGTGCCTCAAACCAAAGACTTCCCTATCTCTTTTCTTGAACAGCATAGAAAATGTCATATGGGGTAGGAATGAGGAATACTTCACAGAAAACTTTAACAGTTTTCCAGGGGACTGAGTTACTGACTACAGCTGACCCCAACTTCCACAGGTAACAAAAGATATTTTACCCATTTATGGCCGAAATATCACCATTCAGTAGAAGTGCTTTCAACCTGTATTTTCCATTCCCAGCATGTATTATCATATTGTTCTCTTAAAGACAGATTAAGCAGACAGATTTTGACTTCACAGTAGAATATCAGTCTTAAGTGACCTCATGGTATATCACTAACTCTGGCTCTGAGGTCCGGAGAAGTTCCAGTATATTAGGAAAGAATACATACATTCAAAATAATGTAGCATTACACCAAGGGGCCTATCACAAAGTTGACATCTAGTACCCTAGTCATGCCACACTGAATCCCACATCTGAGAGGTTATACTGTCTCTCGTATTGCCAGGCTGGGTGCAAGATTCCAGCCTTAGAACCTATGTGTAGTATAACTTCAAACTATCTCCAAACCATGTGACCACTGCATAAAACATGGCCAACTGTCTTTCAGCCAGCTAATCTCTTAAACTGTTTCAAGAGAACGCTTTACTCAAGTGACTGAAAGAACTTACTGTTTGTTGATCTAAAGTCATGATACTTTGGAAGACATGAAAAAGCACTCGAGATGTTTACTCTGGGCAAACCAAAATTTAAAGACAGTAAGTAACTCAAACAGTCCCAAGATGCTTCGGTGGGCTCTCGGTGTTATGGAAGGCTTGGGATATAAGCCTTTCATAAAGCCTGTACTTCTACATATTATTTCCCATACCTGTCCTTCAAGTACCTGCACGAGAGTCAGTGAGTGACCTTCTGCAGGTATCTAGAACTCATCGAAGAACAATCCTAAAAATCTTCCTGTTGCAGATATCTGCAACTAACAGGGCAGGAGGAATACAGGCGTCTCCAGGGAGAGACAGAGACCTGGAATAGGAGACAGAGACCTGAGATAGGGGAGGTGCCCAAGAATCAATGTGAATGTCATTGGCTGTAACTCACAATATTGGGGATATGAAGCATGGGGAGGTTGCCACTCAAAATTTCAACCCAAAACGTATCCTGCCTACAAGAAATTCAGGGAGTGGGGATGGAGCAGAGGCTGAGGAACAGCCAATCAATAACCTGCCCAACTGGCGACCCAACCCATAGGTAAGCACCATTCCCTGATACAATTAATGATACTGTGTTATACTTACAGACATAAGTTTAGCATGGCTGTTCTCTGAGAGCCTCCATCCATCAGCTGACTCAGACAGGCTACAGACACCTACAGTCATATAGTGGATGGAGCTTTGGAACTCTTATGGAAAAATACAAGGAAATATTGCAGCCCCTAAGTAGATAAGAACTCCACAGGAAGACCAACAGTATCAACTAACCTGAACCCTTGGGTCTCAGAGTCAGAAGAACAAACCAAAAGAACTTTATCAGGCTGGACCGAGGCCTCTCTGCAAATATGTAGCAGATGTGCACCTTGGTTTTCATGTGAGTTGGATTTTCAGTGAATGATGAATGAATGAATGAATGAATAAATAAATAATTTTCCTCCTTGTAACTAGAAAATATCTTGAGTGAAGTAACTCAGACCCCAAAAGACATGTATGGTGTGTACTCACTTAAAAGTAGATACTAGCCATAAAGTACAGAATTCACATGCTACAGGCCACAGATCCGAAGAAGCTAAAGAACAAGAAAGGTATAAAGGAGGATGCTTGAATTTCACCCAAGGGGAAATAAAAAGTCACCTGAGATGGATGCAGGGAGAGAGCTTAGTAGGGAAGAGGGAATAGAGACTAGAGAACACAGACCTCTGACATAGTGAAAACCATAGAGGGTAGGCTAAAGTGACCAGAAGTGTGTTCATGGGGTCGGGGTCTCATTCCTAAGATGTGCCTAGACCTGTGATGGGGAAGACTCCAGGAAGTCTATGAGGGAGATTCCAGCTGAGACTCCTAGCAGTAGGAGATATGGAACCTAAAGTGGCCACCTGCTGTTGCCAGTTAGGACTCCAGGGGAGGGAAAGGACAATGACATACCCACAAAATATTCAACCCTAAATTTGTTAGCTTACAAGAAATGCAAGGACAATGCAGTTGCAGGAACTGAGAGAATGATCAACCAATGACTGGCCCAACTTGAGATCCATCCCATGGACAAGAACCAATCCAGGACACTATTAACATTCTTTTATACTTGCAGACAGGAGCCTAGCAAAACTGTCCTCTGAGAGGCTCCACCCATCAGCAGAAGTAAATAGTTGAAGAGACCCACAGCCAAACATTAGACAGAGCTCGGGGCATCTTTAGAAGAGTTGAGGGAAGGATTGGGGGACCTGGAGGGAAAGGAACAACATAAAGTCCAACAGATTCAACTAACCTCAAACCTCAAGGACTCACAGAGACTGAACCTTTGACCAAACAATATACATGGACTGAACCTAGCACTTCCAAGTGATATTAACAGATTGCACCATGGTCTTCATGCAGGGTCATCAACAATTGGAGCACAGACTTGTCACTGACTTGTGAGGTACAGATTGGGAAGAGAGGGGGGCTGTGATGCATATGTAAATGAATGAATGAATGAATAAATGGAATTGTTTTTCTTCCTGCCAGCACAGGCTTGTCTTGAAATTGCATATTTCCATCTAACCTCCAGGTACTAAAGCTCTCAAAATGGCAGCTCTGAGAGAAGTGACTATCAGTAACCATCACATTAGATTGTAAGTGTAGTTAGTATAAAAGTGATCCCTGAAAGTATAGTTATTACTGCACTAGAAGGAGCATGCACATTGTACGCTTTGGGGAATTGATGTGGTGGCCCCGGCCACCCAAGCCGCTCTCCACACAGTGGTTCCTCTGTGGCTGCCTGACTGTTAGCTCCTTAGAACACAGTAGAATATCACAAGAGCCTAGGCTTCTGCCCACACCCTTCTCAGTGATCTCACAGACGTGATACATAGAGAAAGCAGTTTAGTGTTAGCTACCATTAGGAAGTCAGCAAAGTGAGCAACTACAGCAAACAACAAAGCATAAGACATACAAACAACATAGTTACTGAGAAATATCTCCTAATAAAATCTGTAACTGCTATTTCAGATGTCAAAAGACATTCATTAAAGTATTGACACTTGATTTCAATCGCTGTTTTGAAAGTCAGATCTCTGTGAATTCCAAACCAGCCTTGTCTACATAGTAAAAGTTCCAGGATGGAAAAAGCTAAGTAGTGAAATTCTGACTCAAAATAAATAAAAAAATAAAAAAATGAAAATAAAAAGCTTTACCCTCATGAAGGATATTGTTTCCTTTCTTTCTAAACCATGAAATTCCCTCGAGAATTGTGTCTTCTGTGAACATGAATAATTTCATTCCTTGTGTTTCTCTGTGTTCCCTACTGACCTCCTCTTCATCCTTTCACTTCTTCCAACACTCACTCTGTTGTGAATTTCTCACTATGTTTGGCCTGCTTAAAGTTTCAAACTACAATAGTAGTTGGAATTATACCAAGTGCCCCTGTCTGTCTAATATCTTCTAGAACATTGTAGACCATTCTGATTCCCCCAGTGTACATTAAGAGATTCGTCACATCCTCTAACCAGGGCCCTGATGCTCTAGTTGTTTCTATAATCAAACATGGACGATCCCCCACAGATCTCATTTTTAGTAGCCAATATGGGTTGGTAGTTGGTTGCTACATCCTTTTTGTATGGCATGTCCTTCTTCCAGCAGCCATGGTAACCCTTATTATCATCTGATACTATAACCACAAAGAAAATACTCAAAACTGAGATCATATGAGGAAAGATATAGAATTGATAGAATTAGCTGCAATGAATTCATGTCACTAAACTTTTACTTTTTTGGTTAGTCTCTCAGAGTTCTTAGCTCTTTACTTAAATTTATTTTCTATTTTTTTGTTTGTTTTGCAAGAATACAGCTTGTATTTTTGTGTCCCAGTGATTCTAAGAGGGTGCTCACCCAAGATTATTTTCATTAACGCACAGTATAATTGGTCTTTTTCATATACAGGTTTGCAAATCAATACATGTATAGAATTGTGTGAGCACTGCTGTGATCAGGAGAAAGAATAGTACCATTGTCCCAAATAATCCCTGTGACACTCCTTACAGTCACTCCTTACTTGCCCCTCCCGATGGTCAAAATTAATTGAGGTCCTTATAGCTCTCTTTTCAAGAACATTAGAATACAATAATTCAGTGTGTAAATCTCTTTTTCCTTTTTATTATTATTATTTTTTAAATCAAATCATAATTTTTACTTATTCACACAGGGCTTATAAACACAAAAAGGTAGGACGTGGGGAAGGGGATGACACTGGAGCGAAGGTGTTCAGGGGGAGTACAGATATCTTCCAGAACAGGGTATCGCTGGGTGAAGGTTCAGGGGACAGGTCACTATGACTCTGCCTATGATTCACTTGTCCAAAAGTTTTTGCACTGGATAATTTTTCAGTTATCATATACCTTTGAGATTCATTCAAAGATTTTTCATGTGCATGTTAATGTTGCAATTTTATGCAGGGGCATATTAAGGCCAGAGGACACCTTCAGGTATTAGCAGTGAGCATCTAAGTGTCTTTTCCCCTTCATTATTGTTATTATTATTATTTAGATATTCTATTATTTACATTCCAAAAGTTGACCACCTTCTCTGTCCCTTCTCTCCAGACCCTTCACCCCTATCCAGGTCCCAGTTTCTCAAAGCCCCAGACTCCAGGATGCCGAGAGTGGTGAACTCACATGTTTCTAGAAGACCTATTAATCTATAGGGGATATGACTTTCCAGCATGCCAAGACACTACCACAAAGAAACTGGTGAGGCTTAGGAATCAGATAAGGGAGTACAAGCCCTCAGACTGATTTTTTTTTTAAAGCCTTTTTACTTGGATGGATAAAATAAAATTCCTGGCACAAACAAAATTAGAAGAAATCCATTATTTTGACTCATTCTCTCACAGCATTTACTCCGTATAGGTTGGCCCTTTCTACTTGAGCAGAACATCTTTCCATTTGAAGAAGAGTGTGGGAAGAGGACAGAGGTACAGAGGACAACAGACCAGGACTAACAGTGACCCACCAACCCAGGCTACCACACATCAAAGACAGCAACATCCATCTCCTGTGACCAACTCATTGAACTGAAGTTTCACATTTTAAAGTTTCCATAGTCTCTCCAAAGCAGCAATACTGCTAGAGAACGGACTACTTGAGGATTTTAACATGAGTCCATGGAGACATTTCAGTCTAACCAAAACAAAGGTCTTAGAAGACTGAATCATCTTGAGTTTACATTAGTGCAAGCACCAAACGATTGATGTTCATGGAAGAAGTAATATTTGCAACAGGAAGAGGATAAAGGAGGAGAGGGAAATCAAAGGAAAAGAAAATGGATGCACAGACAGACAATTTGGAAACAATGACTGTACAAGGCAAAGGACCATGGATGGCCAACCAATAGCTGAGAATAAGTGGTAGCAACCTAGTTTCTGAGAGCATCCTGGGTGAACAACCCAGACAACTCTTTGTCAACTAAGGTGCTGATTTAAAATATCAAACTGGCAGCCAGGTTCTCTACATCCCTCAGTCATTGGTCTCTCCTGTCTGGCATGCCTCAGCCCACCCCTAAATTTCCACAGCCCAGGGGGCTGGTCTCCTCTTCCCTATGTAATACAAACATGTTGGTTAATTGCACTTTGAACTTGGATTCCGGCTGCTTCACCTTGTTCCCTCTTTCCCTCTCCCTTTCCTCTTATGGCCCGGGTCAGGCTTCTCAGGGCTCTTCTGGCTATGCTCAACCACATCTCTATAACCAATACTTTCCTCAGACTTACCTAGCAGAGTCATGTCCCTTTTTCTTTACCTATCTTTCTTTTACTCAGCTCTTAGATGATAGCTAATACATTTCAATTTCATTCCTGATTTCCTCACTGTGTGATGATAGACATGGAAAACACTTACAGAGTCTGTGGAAACCACAGGAGTGCTGGACGTTAAGATATGGCAATATGCTTTAGCAAACAACATCTATAAAACATAGGTAACCTACTTTAGAGAGATCCAAAATATTTACAGTAAGAAACAGGAGGGCAAAACTTTGCTACTTGAGATGTAAACACAGGAGACAGCACTCACTTCACCTGGTTAACAGGAAAACGCCCTGTTGCAGTTAGAGCAGGAGAAACAAATGAACCTTACCTAACCACAATGTGCACACGTGGGAAATTACTGACAATAGATTATTTTAAGCCACTGTAACATAGGCAGGAAGTTCTGGTACGTACACAACTGAAAGACCCAGGCAATGGTACTTGTATTATAGATTACCATTATATAAGTATTTTTAATCTTTCTCATACTTAACCCCTTCTTACCTATAGCAAAAAGCTCACAGAACCCAATTGCTGAGATTCTCCCAGAGATCTCTGTGGCCAAGAAACAGAAACACCTACCAACTGTTTCACTCAGAGGCCTTTGAACCCTAGTGCAATACCTGAGCGAACTGCTTCATCCAGAGGCCTTTGCTCCCTCGCGCTATCCCAGTTAACTGTTCCACCAGAGGCCCTTGTGCCCCCGTGCCATCCCTGCTAAATGCTTCACCAGAGAACTTGTGCACAAGTTGCATCGCAGACAGAAGAGCTCCCAGTACACATTTCTACCCATTGCCGTTGTACTAGAGGCAATAGCAAAGACTTCTGCCACACTACTGACAGAAAAACCACTCTAGCTGGATGTGGCAGAATGGCAAAGAGAGCCTACGTTTTCCAAGAGGAAGATGGGGATTACAAAGATGAACTTCTGTAGACCTGAAATGAGTTAAAAAGAATTCCATGTCCTATAAGAAAGGTGTGAGTTTTAAGGTACTTCAATGAATGACCTGTGATTGTAGCCATGGACTTGTAGAAACCACGTGCTTGATATAGCTTATGCCTATCAGGAAGAATTCTGTATTCCAAGGTCCTGCAAACGTCTAAGTCCATCAATTGCACAGCTGTTTGGGTTCTGGGGAAGTTGGAATTGTGATAGAAAGGAAATACTGGCAATCAAGCAGAGAAAACAAAGTCTAAACCTCCTACAGTGATGAGGTACAGTTCAGCAGCTGAACACATGAATTATGCACAGTCAGCACTTTCTTCTGGCGTTACCTTGTTGGAATTTTTAACTCAAAAGATTTTGAAAGATCCAGACACTATGTTATCATTATCATGATAAATAGACTGATTTGGAATCCTCTGCTATTGTTGTCATACAAGTCCTTGGATAAAGACTGCTGTCACAGCGTGTGTCTAACAGCTGTGGAGCCAGAATCCTGGGCTGACATTCAGGGCTGTCCAGAGAGCACTATGTGGGCATAAACAAGGGAGCTGGCTGTCGTGCTGGCTCTTCCTTAGAACATCTTATGTAACCTACTCAATGAGGTCACCACATGTACAGTGCTTAGAATAATGCCTTACACTTCCATGGCAGGACCTGGGAAAGCCCACTCATTTGTTTCAGGCTCTTTTGCAACCACTTGGCTAACCTGGCCACCAATGCATCACCTTTCAAGGGTTGGCCCGTCTTATAGGAGGAGGAGAGGAGGAGGAGGAGAGGAGAGAAGAGGAGGAAGAGAGGGAAGGAGGAGGAGGAGAGGAGGAGAGGAAAATAAATATCCCGGAGAGTTCCAGGGATAAACCACCAATCAAGGAGTACACATGGAGGGACCCATGGCTCCAGCTGCATATGTAGCAGAGAATGACCTTTTCGAGCATCAATGGAAAGAGAAGCCCTTGGTTCTGTGAAGGCTCAATGTCCCAGTGTAGGGGAATTCGAGGGTTGGGAGGCAGGAGTGGGTGAGTGGGTGGGTAGGTGGTGAGTGGGTGGGTGGGTAGTGGGTGGGGGAAAAATCTCATAGAAGCAAGGGATGGGGGATTGAATAGGGGGTTCCAAGGTGTGTGGGGGCAAACCTGGAAAGGGGATAACATTTGAAATGTAAACAAAGAAAATATCCAAGAAAAAAAAAGGAGAAAAGTTACTCTTTTCTGAAATAAGACTGTGGTGGTTTGAATAAAAATGGCCCCCATAGGCTGATAGGGAGTGGTGCTATTAAGTGCTGTGCATTTATTGGATCACATATGGACATGTTGGAGGATGTGTGTGAATGGGGGTGGGGCTTGAGGTTTCCAATGCTCACCCTAGGCCCAGAGTCCTTTGCTCTTCCTGCTGCCTCCCAATCCAGATGTAGAATTCTCAGTTAACTCTCCAGCACCATGTCTGCCTATATGCCACATGTTTTCTGTCATAATAATAATGGACTGCACCTCTGAAATATAACCCAGCCTAAATAAATGTTTTCTATTTTAAGAGTTGCAATGGTTTTCTTCACATCAAGAAAAGAATAAGGGAGATGGAAATTGGTAATGGAGATTGGGATACTGCTGTGATAGGACAGCCCATGCTTTCATTTGAAGGAATAAGGAACACTTTGGGGCTTGAGCTAGAAGAGCCAATGGACAATTCAAGCAGGGTTTAATGGGTCATAGTAGGAGGAGCATGGAAGACAGTGATGCCTGGGCTTATTTAAACTGTGAGGTCTTGAGCTGAGGCTCAAGAGGATTCAGAGGAGATTATTACTATGAGGCCTAGAAAACAATCTTGTGATATTTTGACTGAGAACATTGCTGCTTTCTGCCACTGTGTTAAAAATAACCTGAGGATAAATGGAAGAGCTATGCAATAAAAGCTTTGGCAGAGGACAGTTTAAAGCAGCCTAGCATTGATTGTGTCATGTGGTTCTTGTTGGCGGGTCTTAGGCAGTTCTATAATGAAAGGAGCAAGTTGATCTAGGAAGTAAACAGAATGTAGTTTGAGAAAAGAATGTACAGGGAGTATAATGCAACTAAATCCTGTGTTTATGGCCATTGCAAAAATTTTTGAAAAAGTCTGATGCTAGAGGGAATACAAGGAGTGGTTGCCATCAAGTTAAGACAACACCCAGCCAAACTTCCAACTCATAAAAGTGTATTTAAGTACAGCTTAGGGCCTAGCACATACCTTATAATACTAGCACTGGGGAGGAAGAGACAAGAAGACTTTAGAGTTCAAGGCCACCCTGGTTTTCAGAGCAATGCCACAATAGGCAAACAATAGGTCAGAGTAAATGTCACACCACACACACACACACACACAACACACACACACAACACACAGAGTTGCTTGGTATCATAAGGGTTGAACACATACTGAACCTCAGGGCAGATCATGTCCCTAGTGGTCAGCTCACATGCTACCCACCACCACAGGACCAAAACTCATAGGGTAGAGGACATATTGCACCAGGACTGGTCAAATGCACTAAAGTAACTAGTAGCAACTTGCATCATCAGTAGCCCGGAGGCATGCAATGACCTCTTAAGTCCAGTGCCCATGGAACCCAACATTTTTAATATCAGCAGGCTGATGGCCCAAGGCACCACAACAACTAGTGGCCTCTTGTCAATAGTATGACCAGGGATGGGACATGCAGAGTGACACCATTAAAAGGCATTGGAACCCAGGGGTACAAGGAAAGGGCATGCCCAGAAGGCACAATAGACAGGGCCATATGTACCTCCAGCTGATAAATTACCAAGGCCCTACTGAACTAGTACCTCAGGGGAAGCAACTTCATGGGCTGGGTGCTTCGGAACTTTGACAAATCACGTATTGGGACTATCCTAATGACAAGTTTAAGCATAGTACGAGGACCCACAGCTGCCATGCAAGACAGATCTAGGTATCTAGGTGCCAATTACATGATGAACAAATATCAAGGCTACAACAGACATGCAACACGAAAGTATCAAGGGACAATATGATGAGCATATTCAGGTTGCATCAAACTTCTACCCTTTGGGGAAATGTTCAGAGGCCCGGGCCACTTGTCCCTGTAGGGAACAGAGGTGCTCCTGGCTATTGTAGAAGACTGAATGGGAGAACAGGATACCACTTCTGTCGCGTCACCTATGACCCGACGGGATCCTTTGTTGTTCAAATAAAGTTTCAGTTTAGTGTTGTACCACATATTCCCACACAGCCGTGGCCCACCTCTCTCTGCTTGCAGCTTTTAAATTTTCTGCCTAGACCTGTGTCTAGGACAAACAATTTGTTCATCCCATGAACAAAGTCCCTTGATGAACTATTACATCTCCCCAAGACCCTGATACATGTCTCTATGAATGAACACTCCATCCAACCACCCCAGGCTGCACACCCTTAACTGGAGTACACAGAGGGACCTCTGCATGAAAGTGTCATCTTGTTGAGATCACTCTGGAGGATGTGCACAACACAGCCCCTGCCTGTTGTTCCAGAGAGAGGCACATAGAATGTGTGGAGAAAGACATGAAGAAGTCTCCCACAAGACGCTCAAGAAATCTTCAACTAAATTTAAGGAACTGAAGTCAAACAGGTATTAAAAATAAGAACAGAAAAATTCTAGTCACAGTAACACTTCTGTTGCAGGCCCAGCGTGGGGCCCAGCTCTCTGTCCACATCCCAGGTGGCTGATCTTCACCAGACACACAATGCCCTAATATCAAAAACCACACAGCTTCAAACTCACGGTTCCATGAAACTGATCAGTTCTGCAGGCATGTGGTGATGTCACTGCTGTGGGTGGTACCAACATAAAGAGCCCCCGCTATCTCTCCTTGCCCCATGCACACAGCAGTGGAGGTGATGGACTTGAGGGGACTTGAGAAGCACCCTACCCTGTCACTTGGCTCTTGCCAGAACAGAAAGGAACTGTTCCCACTGAGGACTTTCTTCAAGCTGACTCAGTGTTCTCTCACGATCCTGGTCAGGATGAGGTGCTAGGTGCTCCTGGAACCAGAACGCATCTTTCTGTGTTCTTCTCAGCCCACCTACTTGTAGGCCTGGCTTTGCCCTATCTCTGTTCAATCAATAGGAGCCTCTTCCATGAAGGAGATCTGAAAACAAGGAGTTTTAGACAGAATTACAAAAGGCCAGTTGTGAATCTGTAAATGACCATGTTGGCACAATGACCTGACTCAAGAAGCATCACTGTGTGCCTCTCTTCCACCCAGGTTTTCTATGCTCACAAAGTTGGCCCTTTCCCAGGTCCCTGCAGGTGAGGCTGGCTGTGAGCTTTGTTCTGGGTTGATGATGTTGCTGGTGTTCTGCAGTTTCCTGAGCAGGATGCTTTGAAATGCTCACTGATTGGCTCCAGAAGCTCCTGGCCCTTCCCAGCCTGCAATGGGCATAACAATGAAGCAGCAGAAGCAGCAGTAGGGTAACAGAGGTGTCAAGGACATGAGCATGCCAGGAGCCAGCTCTGTGGTAAAACTGAGTTAATATGCACCAAATACTTTGCAATAGAGAGTGGTGTCAGGGGATAGAAGAATCCAGTTCCTCTTTTAACACATTTGAGGATCTCTGGGTATTTCTACTTGGTGGGAATGGGGCAAGGAAGAATGGAGCCACCCAGAGAAAACCCCACACTGTCATATCAGGGGATCTCATCTGTTTTTCCATCAACATTTCCCGACCCCCTCCAAATACTTCTTACCAGCAAATCTCTGGACTCTCGTGGCAAGCACTTCAGACTCACCTTGGATCTCCTCAAATGACAGTCTACAGGTAGCATCACCATCAGCACATGGCTCGTACCCTGGGCCACAGTGGGGAACGAGGCTATCCTGGCTTCCCATGACTCCTAGAAAGCAGGGGAATAGGGAGTTGATGTGTCAGAAGGGAGTGGAGACAAGAGAAAAATGATTTGGAGGAATGTTTCTAGAAGGAGGAACCCACTCAAAATATGAAATTACCTTGTTTGCTGTGGATTCTCTCTACTTCAAGGAAACTTCATTATTATCCACTGTGGTGTGTTGTGTGTGGGGTGTGTGTGGGTTTCCAGCAGATATAAAGAGTACCCAACAAATGACTCAAGTTGGACTGTAAAGTGCACAATCAGAGAGCAGATCTGGTAGCTCTGTAAGGGCTTTGGGATAACATCAGTGTGTCTGAGCAGTAGCCAGGATACTATGGAGGCCTATAGCAGAGCTTTGGGCCTGAGCCGTCTGTGCCCCCTCTGCATTCACTTCTGGACCCCAGATGCACTTTCACTGCTTCTCAGTTCTGTTGCTGCCTCTATCCTGGTCACACATGGAACAGGTCAGGTTCTCTGAGTTCCTTCCACCATATCCAAGACTACTGTCTTCTCAGCTCTCAGGTACACCTGTAGACAGGCAGCTGAGCTGACATTCTCACTGTGCATGAAGTTCTCTTTAGTTCGGTGTTTCTTCTCAGTGTCTTTGGTAATCACCAGCACTCCATCAATGCACTGGCCATGGCAATGGTGGACTGCTGCCCAGTGTGGAGCTCCCTACATGGGATGGACAGAAGGAACACCACTCAGACCTTCTTCCCAGAGTCTTCCTTCAGACTTCAGGGGAAAACAACATTTTGCCTCTAGGACAGAGCAGTAGGACAGAGCTTCCCACTAGCACACGCCACCTGAAATTCCTACCTGGCTCTCTCTCCATGCTCCTGTCTGCATCCCACCAGGCTCCTCTCCAGTCTCTAGAATCATCCTCCAGGACCACAGGGCCTTCGACAGCACTTGAAACAAACACAAGAAATCTTAGAAATCTGCAGGACTTATGCTTGGCTGTGCTGGCCCTGTGCTGACATGGGCTCTCATGCTGATTCCTCCTGAGTGCTCCATTGATCCTTCACCAACCTTCTCCAGCATCCTTGCCTAGCATTGGGCCACTATCCTCTGTTCTCTACATGTAGCCAAACATTGGAGGGCTCCTCAGAGGAGGGAGGACACGATGGGATTTTTCTCTCTGGCATGATAGATATGTCACCAACCCCCTCAATGTACATGCTGGAATATATTACAGGAAGAAGGAACTAGAGAGTGTATCCTTTCCTATCACAACCCACCTACTTGTTTTAGCCTGTGTCTCTTTAGATTTCTTCATTGGCTGGCATGATTTTGTTATTTGTCACTGGAAGGCAGCAACACAGGCTCCTTAAGGCTTTGGAAATCCTCTTCTTCAGGCCTTCCATCCCACCTTCTCAGTGGGACTCTGGGCACAGCCTGGCTCTGCCTTCGGAGATGACCCTGATGGTCTATTTCCCTGGAGGATGCGCTCCTTTCTTGTAAGATCCATTGCCTGTATCCTCTTCCTGTATCTTCTCTCTGGGGAAGGGGCTCCGGGTCCAGACCCCAGGAGGATGTGCTGCTACTTGTGTCTGTAAACTCAGATCTCTCATTGCTTCACATCTTGCATGTTTTCAAAGGTTAGGCTTGTGAGGATAGGAAGAGTGAGCTAATGGTTCTGATGTTGCTGCTGTTGTTTGTTGTGTTCTTGTTGCCTTTCCTTTTCGTGACGATAAAGTTGTGGAATTGATGCTGCCCTCCTCTCTGAATGTCCCCTTTACCACCTGTGGCATAAGCCCCTGCAGTGGGGAGGTGTTTTCCAGAAGCTACTCTTAAGTGAAAAAAGGGTGGGACACACTGTGACTCCTCTTACAGCCTTTCCTCAGATCACCAGCAGTTCAGAGAGAGTGTGCAAAGTGGAGGTAGGAAGGCTAGGGGCACTGGTTACCCTCCTTTTAGGACATGTACGGTTGGGAGCTTTGTACGATCCAGTCTACAAACTTGCCCTCCTTCGTGATAAAATTGGGGCTGCTTCTTTTTTAAAATTAAGTAAGTGGCCATGGTGTGACTATAATCCATTCTCTCAAAGGTCTCTGAGCTCCTTAATGTTATATCCTAGTAAGAACATTGCAAAAGCAATGTTCAGCTCTGGTTCTAGAGGGATTGAAATCTCTGAGGATCTAAATTGTCTTGATCATGGCTTAGTCATGGGTGTGGTAATATTCTTTGATGGATGGCCTCATTGTGGGATCTATTGTCATTAATCTCTTCCAAAGTCTCGAAGCTCTGGGGACATGGGATATGGGATCCAACAGCTCCAGGATAAGATTTCATGTTTTATTTTGGAGAATAATTTTGCTTGGAAGGGAAGGTGGCCGATAACTAAATAATGTAATAGCACCCTGATACTCCATATATCACATGGAAAGACATCATAAGCTTCAAGACCAAAGACTTCAGGAGCACAATAATTGGCTGTGCCCCAGAAACCCTTCCACTTCACTCCAGGGGCCAGTTTTTTGCTTAAGTCAATATCTCTAAGTTTTATATGCCCCTCCCAATCCAAAAGGAAGTTCTCAGCTTTGATGTCTCAGTGGACAATATTCTGACTATGTATATAGTTGATGGTCAAAGACAGTTCTGTAAGTATGCTACATGCCTCTTTCTCATCTAAAAACCCACACTTGCTGATGTGTTTCCACAGGGATCCCGGGCTGTGTATTCCATCACAATATAGGTTGTGTGCCTTGTTTCAATGACTTGAAACAACTGTACTATGTTACTGTGGTGTAAACGTTTTACTATGTAAACCTCAGAAATGACTAAGGTGTCTGTCCTTTGTGCCCCTTTCAATATCTTAATAGCTACCATCATCTGGTCGAGATATGAAGAGTCACTTTGATTTCTGCAAAAGACCCTTTACTATGGTGCCCAGGATGTAATCCTGTGCCAGGGTGTTCCCTTCATGGCAATGGGTCTCGAGCTCTCTCAACATCATCACATTTCCCTTCTCTTGGTCAGGGTCACCAGAAGCTATAACAGTAAAGATGGCAGGGAAAACAAATTAGAATTACTTCTAGGAAAGCTTACTGCTAGAGATTCTAAGATTCAAAGTCAGAGATACCTCCAAAGACAAGTCTGGTGATGCCTCAAGGGCACAGGGAAATCAGAACAAGCAAAGACAAACACAGCAGATGGAAAGAGGTAAGAAGGCTCAGAGCAGAAAGAAAGCAAGGGCATGGAAGACAACATTTTAGTCAGGAGAACAAGGATCCCCATATCAAAAGACAACACATTGACAAACCTACCTAAGACAGGCATTATGAAGGGCAAGCACTGAGTTAAAGCCCAAACTTGAACATCAAGGTAGCTTTACCCAGAAATGCATGGGTGCAACCTGCCCCAGTAGATGAACACAGTATGTACACAGAATGGGGGCAAAAGTTGCACTGCATCTATGAATAAGAATGAAAATTTGTCAATTTTTTTCTGGAAATGGATATACTTTGAGGTCCCTGTGTTATACAGAATAACATATCCCAACAGAGACAAATACCACAAAATTTTCCTTATATGCAGGATCCTGGTGTTTGAGACTGGACTAAAGGAAAGGGAACTATGTGGGACTGGAGGAGAAGAGAGAGGATGAAATAGAGAGTGAAAGAAAGTGACAAAGTCAAAGAGACATCAGGAAAAGAAATATGGATGTTGGCCAGGCATGGATGCCACTCAGGTTTCTCCCCAATTTCATCCCAGCACTTGGGATGCAAGGCGGGCAAATCTCTGAGTTTGAGGCTACCCTGGTCTACAGAGAAAGTTCCAGGTTGGCCAAGGCCACACAAAGAAACTCAGTCTACAAAGAACAAGAAAACCAAACCAAAGTAAAGAAGAAGAGAAAGAAAGGAAAAGAAAAAGAAGAAAGAGAAGAAGAAGAAGAAAGAAGAGAAGGAAGGAAGGAAGGAAAATAGCTGGATGTTAATCCATAAAGCAAAATGAAAAAAATTAAACAAAAGAGAAGAAGATGGAAAAGCTGTAAACAAAGCCCCCAAATGAGTAAAGTCATATGAACAGAAATGCAAACCTCTGAGCTCCTGGAAACTCACTCTGTTTAGGTATAGCTGATGCTCAATGTCAAAATCCAAACAATCAACGAATTCCAAATCTGATCCAACCACCAAGTCCTACAAACCACCACCAAACAGCTCTCTGCACGAAGGACACAGAACAGCCCAGACAGAGCATTATATGATCAGCTGTGGGTCATTCCTCACAATGGCTCTCTGTGACATCAGAGCATTAGTGACCACTCAGAGCTGGCACAGCCCACAGTGGCTTTTCTCACTCCTTGTAACCACAGGCTCTATCTGTTACTGTTCATTTCACTGAGAGCAACGACCTGACAAGAGGCACCTTAAGGGAGGGAGAGCTTTACTTAGACTCATGGTATGAGGGTTTTCTGGGAATGTTGGGGTTCCCCCACTGAGGATTTAGTCTCATGACAAGGAATGTTTTAGATGGAGGTGGAGACAAAACGGATTGGAAGGACATCTAGATATTTCCAGAAAATGAAAGAGCAAGAAATATGACATCTCTCTACCTCCCTCTCTCCCCCTCCTTTCCTCCTCTCCCTCCCTCCTTCCTTCCCTCTCTCTCTCTCCCTCCCACTCTCTCTCTGCCAGATGTCCCAGATTTCTCTCTCCTCCTCTCTCTCTCCTTCTCCCTCCCTCCCCACCTCTCTCTCTCATCTCTGTCAGATGTCCCATCCTCCAGTCCTGCCTCAGCCAACATCATTTTTATTGACGATGATGTTTCCATACAGTACAAGAGATTCTCTATACATACAATATATCAAGAACGAACACAAAAGACTAGAGGATTAGGAAAAGTCCTGTCCTAGATATGTATAGGAAATAGCCATTTAGGAAATGCATAATGTTGTTATGTATTAGCAGTATAAACTTTACCATGAGCTACACCATCCTTCATTTTGCCATTGGTTAGATCTTAGTTATAGTAATGTTTCTATGTTGTCTTTTCACATTAAAAATGTGTTCGTTTTAAGGAAGTTCTGGAAGCTGCCTGTTTGTGGGCATACTACAAACTAATTAGAAATCCCAGGAAAGGCAACCAAAACCTTTGAAGAACATACAATCATATCTACAAGAGCAGACTTAAGAAACTGAGCTTGCGAGTCTACTCTGCCTTTCAGAACCATCAAAACTAAACTAATAATCTTTCATATAAAGCCATGGAAATCTTACTTATGGAATCAAAGGTTATTTGCACCTCAAGATGCAATAATAGTAGAATAAGTGTAACATAACACATGCAATCTGCTTAAGCATGTCATATTTTCTAAATTTTATATCGACCTGACAGGAAGTGATATTAAACCTAAGTGCTAATGTCTTCCCGTAATAGCATTTTATTTTTTAATGCCTACCAGAGGAGTTCTTTCTAGCATTTAATTCAAATGTGCTGTAAACACATCCTCTGTTAGCATGGCTGTGGCCACCCGCATCAGAGCCGCTGACTGCCCACAGGAATGCCTCCCAAGATCAGCCTGTTGCTGTTCCCCATAGGACGGTGCAGGGAATCTTTAGACTTTATCTGAGACTCAGGCACTCATTTCTAACTGCTCTCTCAGAGGTCTGCAGTTCTACCCTCCTGCTCAGCGCTCTCAGGAAGTGCTAGCATGTAGAGACAGACCATTAGCTGAAGGGGCTTCTGCTTTCTCAGCTATGAGGAAGTCAGCAAGTGTACTATGTATAAATATTTTGGAAATGTAAGCTGTTTGGAGGTCACCCGTCACTGGTTCACCAAGCTGGACTTGGTGGGATCTTTCCTTTATCTGTCACTGATACTCTATATTGAGGCATTTATTCATGTCTACCCAGGAAAAGTCAACACAACAAAATGAAGAATATTTAATTACATAGTTACTTTGTTCCATTCCTTACACCCAATACATAATCATTGTGATAAAGGGGAGATAGAATAATTTGAAGTTACTGAGGTTTCATGGGCAGCCAGTTTAAACTGACAGTAAAATGGGTCTAGATCCCTTCAGTGCATAAGCCTTTGCATTTGTTGTACTTGTGCATGTGTGTGTGTGTGTGTATTGTACAGGTATGTGTATGTTTGTATGATTTCTGTATAGAGGCTCAAGGTTGATACTGGTGTCTTCCTCAGTCTCTCTCTACTTTATCAAAAACGGTCTTTCACTGAACCCAGAGCTTGCTACTTCTAACTAATCTAGCTGGTTATTTGCCTGTGGATTCCCTGTCTCCACCTCCCAGTGCTGGGCTTACAGGTGACTGCTATGTCTGCCTGGCTCTCATGAGGGATCTGAACTCAGGCTCTTATGCTGCATGGCAATCACTATTTTTACTGAGTCCTTTACAGTTTATTGCAATGTGTCCTGTGCTCCCTGAAGCTGCTGCCACTCCACTGTTATTATCGAATGGAGAACGTGGGAAGCCACGCTCTGAGCCAGTTTCTGTCTATTGCATAGTAGAAGGGAATTCAAAAAGAATAACACAGGCAAACCCCAATCTTTTTACTTAGTTTCACCACCTAATAATGCTTGGGTTTCCGTTTTGATTACTGATGACTCTGTGCCTTCTGTCTACATTAGTCTATTTTTAAACTGTGGAGTTTTTTTTTTTCTTTTTCTTTTTTTTTAAATTCACACCTTTATTATAAACTACAAAAATTTTAGAAAATATAAAAAATAATTACACATTGCCAAACAGGATAATTGGCCACATTATAATTCAAGCTAGTTTGTCTGGGTTCTTTGACCCGACCCGCGGGTCCAGGTATTCGTGGGTGTCGAGGGGGACCCCACCTGAAAAGAAACACGGGCGAGAGAAAGGACGAGACCAAGCATGGAGCCTTGTCAAGGTCTCACTTTAATGCAGGAGCAGCTTACAGATATATTCTTAGGCAAGGGGAAGGGGAACAAGGGACAGGGTGGAGGTCGTTGCTTAGGGCTATCCCACTATTGAATGCTTATTGCCCTAGACCATCCCACTGTTGTAACCTTATTGCCCTAGGCCATCCTACTGTGTAACCAGCATCCCAGGAAATGCCAGACATTCTTTAAGTTCCTGGGACCTGAGAACCGAGAAATTTCCTTTCTTAACCTTGTACTGACTAGGCTTCCCAGAACAGCAGGCAATTTCCTGAGGTTCTCTTGGAACAGCAGGTAGTTTCCTGGGTTTGGCTCCGGACAGTTCTTAATGCTAAGCTTAAACTAAAAGCAGATATTGGGCTTCCACACCCACTAGAGTTAACTGCTAAGACATGGCTTAGTAGGCTGTCTATGCCTAGTGGCAGCACCTCTGATTGTGACCCCCAAACAAGTAAAAGGCTCTAGTCAGAAACTGGTACAGTGCTAAAAGAGTTGTCCTAGACACCAAACACCCTAGGACAGGCCTTTAACTAATGCTGTAAACATTTGGTTCTAAACTAAGTTAATTTTTTTCTAAAAAAATGTTTCTTGGATTGCAGTTCAAATGCAAACAAATAGGACATACTTTGCTGAGGCCTCTGAAGTTTCTGTCTGTCTATGTTGGATTTTAACTGACTATTTGAAGTCTACCGTGAAATAGGATCCTTGTCAGTCAGTAGCTGAATACACTTGTCCCTGAGAAAATTGTAATATAAGTCCTGTTGGAGCACTGGCCTCAGTTAGCCTGGCTGGTACATGTGCATCAGATGGGCTCAGCTCCTGTCTCACGCATCCTGTTAAGACTTTTCAGCCAGACTCTCTGATTCTAATAAAATTGGGATTCAATCCTTTTATTAGGTCCATCATCTATAAGTTTCAAATTGATTACTTAGTAGACAAAAATCAAACATTAGTATCAGTGGTGAGAGGTATTGGAAGTGGCCTGCGAACACTGCTTCTGTGGACTAGGCCGGCCCTCTTCCAGATCAGCTGCAAGTGTGCTGTGGATGAGCGCCTCCAAAGTAGAGCCACCAAGCCAGCCTCCATCTGGCCTCTCTTGCCCCAGTACATGACTAACTGGTCCCCTACAGCTGTTGGTGCAGTGCCAAGGATCCAGAAGGATCAACCCTAAATACAAGGGCTCAGCACAAGGAGCAGCTTTAAGACTGGAAATTGTGTGTGTGGTGTGTGGGGGGGGGCATCCGTGTGTTTCTGTGTATGTGGGTAAGTATGTGTGTGTGTGGTATGTGTACATCTGTGTGTATGTACATTCGTGTGTGTGTGTGTGTGTGTGTGTGTGGTGTGTATGTGCATATTGTTATATGTGCATGTGCATGCACGTGTGAGTGTGTTATGTGTGTGTGTCTGTGTCTGTATATGTTTTGAAGGAAGTACTACAAATCAGGAACAAAGGATTCTAGCCTCCCTAAGAAGTGTTCCAAAGCTCCTTCAGTTAGAGGCTTTGTAGCAAGTATTGTGGGCCATCCGTGGTTCAAGTTCGGGCTCTGTAATTCTCTATCTTCAGAAAACCTCCCTTTCAAAAGTCTAAGGCTAACATGATCATATCAGCGACTGATTACACAGGCTCTTCAGAAGGACTCTCAGGCAAGCTAACCTGCTCCAAGGCCCCATCTTTCTCTACCAGGCTGCAATACCTTTTGAAACCACAGTAATATCAGGGGCAGCAGAGGTCTTCTCAACATGACTGCTTCACCCTCACAGAGCAGGATTTACCTTCATAAGAGGCAATGGGAGTTCCTCTGTCACAAGCTTGATTCCGAGAATTTCCTATGGCAGGGAAACATGAATACAGCATATCAACCACCCACGCTCAGGCCTTCAGGAAGTGTCTTCTGCACAGACAGGAGCTGAGGGCAGCCAGCTTCCTGTGTGATAACTTCCACTTCAAATAACTTCTAGTACAAAAATAATAAGGCAGTGTGTCTCTTGCCTTGAAAATGAAATATTCCTCTTTTTTTTTGTTTTTTTTTTTGGTTTCTTGTTTTGCGTTTTATATAGTTGGTTGTTTTGTTTTTTTGTGGGGGGTTGGGATTTTGTTTTGTTTTCGATTTGGTTTTTGTTTTGATTTGTTTTGTTTGAGAGGGTTTCTCTGTATAGTCCTGGCTGTGTCCTGGAATTCACTCTGTAGACCAGGCTGGCCTCGAACTTACAGAGATCTGTCTGCCTCTGCCTCCCCAGTCCTGAGATTAAAGGTGTACACAACCACCCCACTTTCTTCTTTTTCTTTTTTTTCTTTCTTTTTTTTTTTTTTTTTAAAGTATTCTTTAAATAATAACTGACTCGTTCAATTGTTGAGAGAGGAACAATTGTTGTGAAAAAATACAGTACAAATACTGTATTTTAGACATTTCTACTTTAAAACAAATGAGGGAAATTATATTGGAACTATTAAAGTCACAATTAAATGAAAGCATCCCATTATCTGTATGCCTTCCCTTTCGCCCTTGTCTTCATTCACTATTTATAGCACCAGTTGGTCCTGTCCTCTCTAGAGGAACAAAAATGAATGGGGTTCTCACACACTGTGGTCCACCTAGATCTCAGGGCCTCATAAAGAGTGTGTGCACCGTCCAGTGCTAAGATGTGCAGTTCATGCCAGTTAACCCCACCCCTGGCATCCTGCTAACTAGTGACCAGTTGAACAAGCCTGGTCAGCCAGGAGTAGTTGAATGTCTAATTCCAGGCAAGAGAGATAGAGGCAGGAGAATCATGAGTTCAAGGCCATCCTCAGTGTCATAGGAAGTCTGAGCCCCACCTTGCTGTATGAAACCCCATCCCTTAAAGAGACGGGGACCAAATTTACAAGGATAAACTTCCCAAATTGCCTTCACCCCATGGATACTATGAAAAAAATGTCTGTCATGTGCAGTCACCAAAGTTAGATGCTGGTGTGGATGTCAGGAAGTGCATGCTGACAGGAGCCTGATATAGCTCTGTCCTTAAAGGTCTGCCAGAGTTTGACATATTCAGAGGCGGATGCTCACAGCTAACCATTGAACTGATCAAGGGGTTCCCAATGGAGGAGTGAGAGAGAAGACTGAAGGAGCTGAAAAGGTTTGGGACCCCATGAGGAGAGCAACAATACCACCAACCAGAGCTCCTAGGGTCTAAACCACCAGCCTGGGAGCACTTAGGGAGGGACCCTTGACTCCAGCTGTATATGTAGGAGAGGATGGTCCTGTCGGCATAGGTGGGTGAGGAATCCTAGGTCCCATGAAGGCTGGATGCCCCAGTGTGGGGAATTCGAGGGTGGGGAGGGGCGAGTGGGGGAGTAGGTAGGGCGCATCCTCATAGAAGCAGGAGGAGGGGGATGGGATAGGGGGTTCCAGAGTGGGGGAGGGAGAGGAATGGGGTAAGGGGAGAACATCTGAAATGTAAATAAAATATCCAATTAAAAAAAGAGAATTAAAAAAAATGTCTGTTTGTTAACTATGTAGTTTGCCTTTCTGCCAGTCAATTCAATTTCCTTCAAAATGTAGGCACTAGAAAGCAATTTAAGAATGCTTTGTAAAAATATCTGATTGGCAGGCACATGAATGGCTGAATGTCACCTACACACTATTCCTAGGGAGGAAGTCACCTGTGGTGAAGCAGTAAACTGAGAACTCAGTGCTGCTGAGCTCCGTAGGTAAAGATCTCTGCGTGCTTCTCTCACCACATGTTTTCAGCGACAGACACCTCAGAGCAAGCCCTGGGATCCCAGGTTCTGTGATGTTAATATTTATCTCATCTTGGCAGTGTCTAGAGCATCTCTGACATGTCCGTGAGGCATAACTCATCAGGTGGATTGAGGTGGGAACGACCAGCCCTACATATAAGCATCACCTTTCCTTGTGGGCATGGGACTGCGTAGAGCTTTAATCCAATGGGGCTGGAGCATTTACAGCTCCTAACTTAGGCTGCGTGCAGTATGGTCAGCTGCTGCCACTATGCTTTCTCACCTCGAAGGATGGTATCCAAAAAACTGTGAGAAAAATACCTCCTCTCTTAAACTGCTTCTTATGGTATTTTAGTTTTCTTACGGCAACAAAAAGAGTAACTTATGTAAGTTCTAAATAGCATTTTCAAAGGTACAATAGTAACATTTTAAAACAACTATAATTACAATACACAATTTAGAATTAGCTAAGAGCAAGAATAGTGTCTAGTATTTTACTTAACCATATAAAAGGCCATTGAAATGTATAGACTCTGCGTACAATTAAATTCAGAGTGTGGTTTTTTGGTGTTTGGTTGTTAGTTTGTTGTTGTTCTGCTTTATTATAATAGAGTTTATTTTAAAAATCCAACTGCTGGTAAGTGTAGTGCTATACATCTGTGATCCAAGGAGAGGCTTGCCTAGAGCAAACCGTAGCTAAATAGTGAATTCTCTGTCTCAAATTTAAAAAAAATCCAAGTCAACCTTTCCATCTGGATATGTGAACTTGCCACTTCCTGTGTAGCAAGCATCAGAGTTGACTGTTGACTAGGAAGGGTAATATTTGCATCATTACTAAAGATGAATATGAGTGCACAGAGCCTGGGATTGGAGGAGGCCTTTTACGGGAACTTATCCCAACCACAAGAAGTTTTAAAGCCACTCGGTAAACCCCAAGATAAGTCTAGAGTATCGAGGTTATAACTATGGGTTTCTCTACATTTTCTTGTGGGACTGCCTGGTGTCATATGTTCACAAGGTCTCCTGGGCCTCAGAGAGCCTTGAGAAATGAAGAAATGAATCCCTGCCCATTGTGATGGTGACCTCACACAGCATCCAGGAAGAACACAGCCCAGGGACCACTGCTCCCAGTCCTGCCTCTCCACACCTCAGTCACAGGACAGAAGAGCAGTGGGTAACGCACACAGGGAGCTTAGGTATGTGTTTCCTGACCGGATGGTGTAACCTGCAGACTTCCTGCTGCATAACCACATTCTGTCTATACATTCGTAAGTCGTTTGAAAGAAAAGCGAAGTGGGTGCCTAGGAAAAGGAGAAGTCTGGTCTTTCCCCTTGCAATTTTACACCATAGCAAAGAAATCTATTACCATAATCCAAAAAGCAATCAGAGAAGGCCTTCAGGAAAACACTACTATTGTAAGTATCAAAACTTTAGAAATTAATCAAACATAACTGTACAGTGGTGCATGCCGCAGTCCCAGCACTTGGGAGGGAGGGGCACTTGAGAGGATCAGGGATTTAAGGGAATCAGCTACACAGGCAACTGATGCAGGCCAGGCGGGTTATATGTAGCCCATATTTCAAAACAAAAGAAAAAAAAACAAAAAATATTAAGTAAATCAAAGCATTTAACTCTTTCTTTCTTTTCTTTAGACAGGGTCTCACTACTATGTAGCCCAGGCTAACCTCCAACTGAATATCTTCCTGCTGAGGCCTTCTGAGTGTCGAATTACATGCATGGTCTTTACGTGCCTCTACCAACTGTGTTGACTACAGAGACAAAACACAAAGTGAAAAGTGTCACGATTTATCTAGTACATATTTCCCAATGCCTGTTGCCTAAATTTTGCTTAAATACTGCTATAAATACCTTTTTAATTCAACTCCTGCTTCAAACCAAGCACATGCTCCACCATTTAACTGGAAGAGGAAGAGGCAGGTGCTGCGGGCTGCTTCACACCAGCGTCCTGGTGCATCACCACCTACCGTAAAGGTGTCTAGACCAACAGGAAGCATGTCTTTGATTCTCCCTGAAGCTTTTGAGTTGCCTAATTTTCTTTATAAATCTTTATAAAAACAGAGAAAAGTATCCTAAAAGTCAAACTCTACCAAGAATCATCACAGTGGTCTAGCCTTTCCTCATTCATAACACTATTAAATACTTGAATCTGGTCAACACAGGAGTAAAAATGTCTTATAGAATACCATCACTGAGGTTCTGTTCTGCCTGCCAGAAGAAAGAGCGACAGTACCCTGTGTCTGCCCATCATGCCCATTGGGTTATGTGAACACTTCTGGCCAGCGCTCACTGTAGGCTGAGCATCCTTGACCAAGGTGCTTGCCAACAGAAATGATGCAGATTTGGCTTTTAAAAAATTTTAGGTTTTGAAATCCTTTATGGACATGAGGTCTTTTACTTATTTGTCTTTCATAACACACACACACTTTAGAAACATGCCTTTGAGTCTTCCCAAAGCATCCAACTGTTACTGACACAACAATACTTTTGCATATGCATTTCAGAATATGTATATAATATATATGTGTATATGCATGTATGTATATTGAATTTACCACAAAGTATAAATTTTTCATATGTGGCATTACATTAACCTTTAAAATGTTGCAGATTTTGCAGCATGTAGGATTTTAAATTTTCTGATTAGGGTTGTTTATACCGTCTGACAAGAAATTTCAATTCAGCTCCTTGTCAGTCAAAACAGAAGTGAAATCACAAAGCTAGTTACCATAACAGGAATGGTCTGCCCTGACCCACAGGGGTGAGCCCACCATGATTTTGTTATTTACTGCATTCCACGTCAGCACAGAGGAGTAAGGTAAGAGCATGCCCGCGTCTTCCAGCTCTGGATACACACTCCAATAGGAAGAAGCTGAGCAGATTATAAAATGAGACATAATAGAAACAGAAGTGAGCATGGCGATTTAAGCAAATCCAGTAACCCTGTAAGTCCTCTCCACTCATTCACTGTCCTGAGGTTGGCCACTATGATTTTATCTAAGCTTAAAATGTTCAGGTGCTCTTTACAATGAGAATTGTAATTACTGCTTGGTACCATGACATGATGCCAGTCATACATAGCCAACCAACATAAAACCGGGCTAGGAAAGATCCATTTTACTGAAATTATTGTTAATAAGGTTACAGAATCAAAATCTGATCTTTATCTCATTGGTCTCTGCAAGCCACAGCTTCTTGCAAAATCCATCAGGGAATGAATGAGGTTTCATTAACCACTGATTGCAGTGAAGTTAAAAAAAAAATAACCCACGAAAAACCCTCGTAAACAGCATTTGACAAAAGCATTCATTATCAGCTTACTGATTTCCCTCAAGCGAAAGGTTGAACACACAGCTCACAGCACCAGCAACAGTTACCAATTAGAAACTCTTGAATGAGGTCAATGAATGGCAGGCAGAGACACGCTCAGAAATCCACTGAATAATCTTTAAAAAGGAAGGCCACAGAACTCTGTTGGCTTTTAAATCTGTACTGTGTCCCATCAAAGTAGTATAAAATATGTAATATATAATACATAATATATGTATAAAGATGTAATATATAATGGATGAAGTTTTTAAATTCTACATCTATTTGGAGTACCCTGAAAACATACCTACTTCCAGCTTAAAAGTTAATATAGTCCTGACAGTATTGTAAATAAGATCGTTTGTAGATATCCTTTTAACAGAACCCTTTGGGTAGGCTCCAGAAAAACCTTCCTCAACCCAATATACATTTTTTTCCAAGTACAGATAGTGTTATGCAAAGTACCCATCAAGAGATCTACCGGACACAGGAGTAATGCACAACAGAACCACGGGGCTTACCGACGCCAGCCTTGGGTTAAAGTCCAGTGCAGCAGTCACTGTGAGTGACACCATCACATCACTTACTGTGAGGAGTGCCTCTGTCCCTCCCTTCCAGCGGACAGAAATCACCTGTTACATCAGCAACTTCTCACACAATTTCTATCCCTCCATTCAACTGCTGGAAGAAAGACGTTCTCACCTTTCACTTGATGACTGAGGGAAGACATGCCGAGCCATAGCTCACTCTCGACAGGATGCTTTATTCTAAATCTACTGGGCCAGTTGTACTTATTTTTACACAGGCAGTTTAATCAAAATGTCTACAAACAAGTTCAATGCAGATTGCATCAGTAAAAGTTGCATATTGTGCAAGAGTCAAAAATCACGTTTCTATGACATGACAAGACTAGAGTTGGATTCTGAAACACTAAATGACTAGATGTAGAAGAAACAACTATACAAAGTGGGTAAAGGCAAGTCTGCACTGTTCTCTACACTAGAATCAAATGTTAGAGGCCGAAATCAAATGTTTAGAATCAAATCCTAGAAATCAAATGTTTAGAGGCCGAGGGGACGGCCCAGTGGATGAGGTGACTTCCACGCAAATGGGGGTGCAGCACATGTCTATAACCCCAATGCTGGACGGAGGCAAGAGGCACTGACCGGCAGGCCAGCCTAGCAGAGAAGCAAAGCTCCAGGTTTAGAGAGACCCTATCTCAAAAATTACGCTGGAGAATGCCTGAAGACACCCAATGTTACTTCTGACCTTCGACACACATACACATAGATGTGCATCCGTATACATGTATGTACATCAATGAAGATACATGTGAATGTGTATCCACATGCACAAACCTTTCAGGAATGACAGGAAATCAGAGAGTATTGATTTTATGGAAGAAAAATGACAGAAGTTTAGTTAGCTCATTCACAAAGAGCAGGCCTTGGTCTACACTAAAGGTAGGCAAATAAATGTATCTTTTATTTTGTATGTTTCTTTCAAGTGTACTTTTTTCAACTAACTAGCCAACCACTAACCCCAGTCATCAACTGACTGATAAGAAGATTTTCTTGACTTTTTAGAATTGCTTCAGAAAGTAAGTGACAAAATAGTGCTTTATAAGTGGCAGGGTACAGCCAGGCAGTGGTGGCGCATGCCTTTAATCCCAGCACTTGGGACTCAGAGCAGGCAGATTTCTGAGTTCAAGGCCAGCCTGGTCTACAGAGTGAGTTCCAGGACAGCCAGGGCTATACAGAGAAACCCTGTCTTGAAAAACCAAAAACAAACAAAACAAAAAAAGTGGCAGGGTACAGTACAAAGTAACTATCTTATTAAAAATGTAATGAAATATTTGCCCCAAGATCTTAGAATTTTGGTGTTTGTTTCTTCTAAGAAGGTTGGGACAGGAATTAATTCTACAATCCAGGATATCATCAAACTTACTGTGTAGCCCAGGCTAGCCTTGAACTTATAGAAATCTCCTGTCTTAGCATTTGGGATTGCAGGTCTGAGGCACTATGCCTGGCCTGCTTGGCCCTTTGGTAATGCATTATACCAGAGTCAAACAGGGAGAGGGGAGCTGGTCATCTGAGAAACTCATTATTTTCTGAGCATGTCCTTGGAACACTAGTTCACAGTACTGAGAAGCCAATAGAGTACTGGGTTTGGGGGCTCACACCTGAAATCTCAGCACTTGGGAGACCAGTGAGAAGTGCTTCAACTGTAAGGCCAGTGTGAGCCACAGAGTGAATACCAGACCAGCCTGGGCTACAGAGGAAAACTTCATCTCAGAAAACAGAGAAAGAAGAGAGAGCAGAGGAATTAGTTGCCCTTTATCTTTAGGAGATACATTTCAAAACAGCACAAACCTTAGCAACATTGACAAGACAGTATTTCTTTTCCCATTAAGTCAAGAACTTTCAACTTCTCACTTAAAGGAAACACTTTATGGCTTCTCTTTGGCATATCTAAATGTCATGCCCATTGTTAGGTAAAACATGAGTCTACGAACACAAGCACTATATATGAACACAGTACTATGATCGTCATCTGGTACAAGGCAACTGCTACATGAGAAACGGACAGGTAGAAAATTCAACGTGAATACCCTGGACAAAGTAACAGTTCATAATCCAGGCTAGGTGGAGCAGGATGGCACAAGATGTCATCACATGACTTAGAAGAGCATGCCACTTGAATGTTAGGAATTGCTCCTTTAGGGGCTTCTCCATTTGGTAGTATTAAGCCAGAGCTGATCTAAGTTACCTGAATTGATAGGTACAGGGAACAACTGAACTCAAAAGACAGATAGATGGACCTTCACAGCCTGAGGTCAGACACAGAGCAACCAAAGAGAAGCCCCAAGGAAGACTATGCTCAACAAAGACACTGTTACAGAGCAAAACCTAACTTCTGATTGTCTTGAAGCACTAAGTAAATACACTTTGTGTCATCTGTTGCCAGTTTTGAAGCTCGAGCAAGTAGTTGTCTCACCTGTTCTTACAGGAAGTTGTGTCTCAACCACAGGACAGTGCACAGTGCAGTGGGGCCATTTTCTCACAGTCTAGATGGCGTTCCATAGGAACCGCATCAAGTATGACTGGTCAAGGGTTGCTCTGTAGACCTTTCCAGAGTAGCAGTCCAGAATCAGGGACCCTGGCAGGGACTGCAAAGGACTTGAAGGTAGCACAGCAGCCGTTTTGTTGTTTCCTAAAAACAGAAAAAAAAAAAAAAGCAGATCACTAAATAAAAGATTGCTCCTAGACAGTTACTCAAGTCAGAGCAAGCAAGACTGTGTCTCTGAGACAGAAGCTACAACCTTACCTGTCAGAAACAGACGTGGCAGATCAAGTCTGGATGCCGAATATTAAGAAAATGAAGGAAATGGCCAGGGGAGTAAACAGCTACAAAGTAGCCTGTAGGAAAGAGACTGGAATCATCCACCACCCACCTGTGATACAATCTATCCCAGTGCAGAGAAACCCCAGGACAACATGCTTTTCTTTGAATATTACAAAACAGCATATTTGTTTGCTTGTTACCAGTAGCACATGGTGAGATCCACCGGAGTATCTTCACCTTAGAATCCAGATCTGATTGGCTCTGTGTGTACCTCACACTCTTAGTACACTTAAGACATGGCTGTCTTGTTTATACCTATAGTTTTGTTTCTGAGTCGACAGTAACTTTATATGAATCTAGGTGATCTGGAAGGAAATTAGAATAAAACTATTCTAACAGGAATGACTCCTCAGTGTGATAAACTAGGGATAGCACATAATAGGAATTTTCTTCATGTTTTTGATGGCTTGAGGAAGCTATGAAATGCGTTTCCCATGTGGGCCCACTCACCATCGTCATTTTGTTTAGTCAATTTTAAGACTAGTATTTATAAAGAGCATGTTTCTGGGAGCCTTGACATTGTGCAGTTGTCAGTGGTTTTCTTGTGTCCCTAGTACCTAGAGTTGGCACCTTCACATTTTCCCACACACCATGCATATTTGCACAATCAGAACATTTATACCCAAATTGAGAGAAACTATAATAACAGGCTCCTAGGGTCTCAGAAAAACAAAGTACTGAATTTCATAAAAGAAACTTCCATTTTTTTTCAGTTAGCTAGCTGGGCTCTGCTCCTTAAGAGGCACACGATAGTCCCTGCTGTAGCAGGCACTCATGGAAAGGGGAGAATAAAACTCCAACCAATGAACGTGTCCTTTCAGAAGACAAGAATAAATAGCATTAAAAAATGTAATGCAAAGACTTGCAAGCTCTTATCATTGTGGCAATACTACTGTAGCAAATGAAAGAAATTATTTAGAGGGACCTACTAGAAAGGTATGGGTATCCAATTGATGGTTTGTATATGCCTGGCCCAGGGGTGGCACTATTAGGAGGTGTGGCCTTGTTGGAGTAGGTGTATCAATGTGGGTATGGCTTTAAAACCCTCATCGGAGCTGCCTGGAAGCCTGTATTCTGTTAGCAGCCTTCAGATGAAGATGCAGAACTTTCAGCTCTTCCTGCACTATGCTGGATGCTGGCATGTTCCTGCCTTGATGATAATGAACCAAACTGCTGAACCTATAAGCCAGCCCCAGTTAAATGTTGTCCTTATAGAGTTGTCTTGGTCATGGTTTCTGTTCACAACAGTGAAACCCTAAGACACCAATAATCTATGTTAATACCCAGCATGAGTATTTGATCAGTGTGTTGTGGTAGTGCTATGTCTCAGGACATTAGAAAATATATAAAGTAGTGTAGGGTGGGAGACTCCTACTAACATTGCCTTAGTGAAGTCTAGGGTTTTACTATTTCCACAGTGTTCAGGATCAGTGCCATAAAGAAATTGATTCATCTAAAACATCAGTAGTTACTGTGTCAAGGGTCAGTGAAGGCCCTTACTCGTGCACTGCAGGCCTGTGAACTCTGTCAATCTAGAAAAGATCTTCTGCCACAACTTTATTCACTTGTTTGTTGTGTTGTGTGTGTGTGGTGTGTGTGTGTTGGTGTATGTTAAAACAACTGTGGAGTTTCCACCTGGACTGAACTTGGCTCAGGCTGGTGATCTACAGCCTCACCCACAGAGCCCTCTGACCTGCCTAAATTAACTTTTCATGAAGAGAAACTGTTGCAAGTGTGATTAGGACCTTGAGATGAGGAGAGAATCCTGGATTACCTGTAGACTCAGTGTGGTTACTAATGTTGCTAAGAGGAGGGGAGAGGGGAACTGCCTGCAGAAGGTGACCACACAGTGACAAGAAACCTGGTGATAAATTAGTCTCAGATGCCAGAGGAGCAGAACGAAGTTCTTCCTCAGATGCCGCAGAAGGAAATTGTCCTGCCCACTCTTGGTTTTAGTTTCTCAGCACCCCCTCCCTCTTCTGATGTCTGAACTCCAGCCTGGGATCAGAATGCCTGTGCTGCCTTAAACCCTGCCTTTGTGGTCATCTGTTATACAGAGATGGAAACTGATATAGCATCTCTAAAGACAGACACTGAAAGGAAACTTCCTCAGCCTCAGCTTCATGTTTGGGAGATGGGAATGCCATCCTCAGGCAGACGGTTGTGAGGATCAAAAATAAGTAAACTACTTAGCATATATTTACTAAGCAGCGGCTTTTATCCATGGGCATGCCTGACAGACATAGATGCTTTGGGTGACTATTTCCTCCTCCACACCAAAACACCCTCAGGGAGGGAAGGAAGAGGCTCTCCCATGTTCCTATAGGAAATCCCTATAAACACACTGGTTTACCAAGATGGAATAATTTCTTTGGTGTGCTGTTGCCCTATCTGGGGTGAATAGGGATTTATGTGTTTCCCCAGGAAAAGTAAAGCTAGATTAAAGGCTCTTATTTTAACCAGTGCAAGTCCTTTTCAGCAGGGTAATAATAAATGGAAATTATAAGCAATGGATGGCAAAACATACTTCTCAAAACACTGTTATCATGAAGATTCTCTCAAGAACAGTTTAAATCTTCGATACAGCTTTATAGCTGTTAATAAATCATGCTTGAGAAGGGAAGACAGCTGTGTGAGAGCTGTGTTTACAAGCTCTGGACTGAGTCACGCTATTCCCAGGAGGAGAAAATGAAAGGCACAGTTAGTGAACAGGCTCTCCGTCACTGTTGAGATGGGCACAGACTCACTCGGGAGCCCTTCTATCTCCCGCCCTCATCCCAGGAAGCAATAGAGACAGGCTCTCCAAGGCCATTTCCCACGGGCTCAAGATCATGTCGAATGTGCCATGCACTTAGCAAAAGATGCTTAACCTCACCAATAGTAGCATTTAGCATACAAACTCGGAGGGCTTATCTTTAGTTCTCCCATCCCCCAGTTTCCTCACACCACAGTTTGCCAAACCTTTGCCACAGAAGCAGCTGGACCGGCAAGCAGAGATGGGAAAACACATCAAAGAATCACGAGCCATAAACCCAAAGCTTTCCTTCTTTAAATCCTGAGTCCCTCTCGTATGTGAACAGGTCCCAGAGATGCTGTCACTCACATCTTATGCTTCATGCCCCACCTTCCACAGAGCGGGGGAAAGCTGCTTTCATATGGAGCTTCAGGAAACCCTTTCTACCTGGTCTTCTCTTACAGAATCCGTGATATGCTCACACCAATACTAAGGTTCCTTTTACCATATTCACTTAGAGAAATAATTCACTTAAACTGGTCCATAAATCACTAACCGGGGCTTCGTAAGCCTTTTACGGTTAGCAGGAGCAAACAGACAACTGTCTAATGGGCATTCTTCTAGAACCAGGGAAACACGACACACGACTTCTCACAGGCTCTTAGGGGACATCTTAGTCATGGCCATTTGTATACCAACAAATGGCTTTTTAAGGAATGCTTCCAAAGATATAGGAAAGCTCACAGCTCCAGGTCTCTAAAAAAGGGAAGACACATTTCAACTTCAATAGCTAACGAGCTGAGTGAGATGGGTGTGTGACAGAGAAAACCTTCTCCCCTCAGACTTAAAAAGGTCAGTGACTGTCACCACAAGCCACATCTCAGAGGTATGAGAAAATGGAGTCGTGAAGAAGAAAATGAGTGACCACTGAAACGGAGAGTAATCACTGAGCAGAGGGCACGTTGAAAAGACAGAGTAGAGAGAGGTCCTTCATCATAACCACTGTGCTGATTATTTTGATTGTCAACTTGACACAAACTGGAGTCACTTGGGAAAAGGAATCTCAGCTAAAGAATTGCCTAGATCAGAATGGCCTGTGGGCAAGTTTGTGTGTGTGGGGGCGGGGGGAGCATTTTCTTGATTGACGTAGGAGGGCCCAGCCCACTGTGGGAGGTGCATCCCGAGGCAAGTAGGTCTAGGAGGCATCAGAAAACATGCTGAGCATGATCCAGAAGAGGGAGAGAGCAGGGCAAGCTCTTGTAAGCAGGCGGGAGTGCACTCAGCTCAGCTCAGCTCCGGTCTTTGACCTCCCATGGTGATGACTGACTGATACCTGGAAAGGTTAGCTGAAGTAAAACCTTTCACCCAAGTTACTTTTGGCCCTGAATCGCCACAGCAACAGAAGAGCAAACTAGAAAGCCCACCAAGGTTGAGAAAAGTGATGCCATTTGTGACCTGTGAGACAGCACTTCCAGGAGCTGCAGTGAAGGTCTTTCTGTATCCCGCGAATGAAGAGCATGAAGTCACAGAGAGTTATACTCAAAAGAGAAATGCTCGGGCTGACCTCATGCTGCGTAACAGTCTCACAGACAGGGCAAGCGCCTGCTGCCTTCTAGAGTTTATGGTGCTCTCGCGCTCCAAAAGCCACTGAGGTGGACCATCTTCTGTGACTGAGGGCAGTCACAGAAGAGCAAAAGTTCCAGCTCAGGCAGGAGCCCAGACCGTAGGGAAGGACTGTGTAGGAAGGTGAGGGTCCAGTGGGGTCTTCTTAGTGATCTGAGTTGGGGGTTTCCCAGGGTTCATTTCTATGCATGACAGTTTTTGCCAACCCTCTAGGATATCTCTTGCTCACACTCCCACCTTTAGCTAGGAAGGGAGTGAGCCTCCTGTGCAACTGTGTCCAATGTCGCTCTATTCCTCTGACTCAGTCTATGGCTGATTGGACCCATTAAGTTAATTAGTAGAAACACGTAAACGTGTCTTACACAAGCTTACAATACTTAAGAAAAGGTCTGCATCTAGTTCTGAAGTTACTTTTAGTTATTCCACTAAAAAAGAATCTTAAACTTTTCTGCCTGTATCTCTATCACCCTAGTAACATCAGACTGAGGGATTCTAAACTTTTATGTGGTTTGGCATAAAAAATAAAAATCAAAGGATGTCTGGGACAGAAATTTCATCTTTAAAAAGGATTCAGCCACACTCACAATGTATACTTGACAAATAAAAAAAAAGTTGTTTTTTTTTTTTTTTTTTTTTTTTAAAGATAGGGTTTCTCTATACAGGCCTGGCTGGCCAGGAACTTATTCTGCAGACCAGGCTAGCCTGTAATTCACAGAGATCCTCCTGCCTCTGCCTCCTGAGTGCTGAAATCAAAGGTTTTATAGCACTATGTCTGGCACAATTATAAATTTCGAGGAATTAAACAAACATGCAAAAATCCTCCTTAGCATGTTTCAGACTAAAGCTATTGCAGATCATCCATACAGGAGCTGACAGGTCACCCCGCTCTCCAGAGTGTGGCATATCAGCATCACAGGCCACAGACATGTGAAATGAAATCAAAATCTTAGTATGACGACATAACAGCGTGGAGTGACAGTGTGTTTATATTTGAGAGCAAAGAAAGTTTTTAACTAAACCCCTATGTAATCATGTGAATTAAAGCTATAGATAATGTTCCAATTAATAATAACTAAATGACAAATAACTCTATATCCATTAAAAATGGTCTACAGTCTAGAATAAGCCACAGGTTGGTGTAAAAACATAGAAATTTCCTATCTTACTATTTACCATTAATGAATTTCTTCATAAAACATATCTATACAGTTAATCATAAAATATACTGATGAAGTTGTTTGCTAAATGTTAAGCTCTTTACAATTTCATTTGTTACTATTTGGAAAAAGTAAAAGGTAAAAGTAAAGGAGAATAAATGGAAAGCTACCTTTATGGAGGTAAAACACAGAATACCTGATTTTTTTCCAAGAGTCAGACTTTGGGCTGTAACACACACACAAACTCCTGAGAAAAGAAGATATTTGACAGCATTTAAATAATCCTCACCCTAAATTTCCTGAGCCATTATTCATCTATTTCTATTCCTTTAGATCTTACTTCATAGACTATTCCTAAATTTACAAAGTGATATTATCAGGTTGCTATGAATTTCAACTCAGCGTTTAGCATCCGCAGTTAGAGGCAGTACACGGTGGCAGGAGACAAAGGAAGGGTGGGAAATGAACAGACATACTGGAAGCCTCGTAGTCTAGGAAACTTCCTGCCTCCATGAAGGTCTGGTGAATGTGCACGTGCTGCCTTCTTACCCAGCTGTCTCCGCAAAGGCATCTCGCATAGCTCTGGACCCCAGCTATCCAAACTGTGTCCTCTCTAAAGAAAGCAACACTGAAGCCTGAACCGTGGACCTTTCCTATGAGCAATGAGAGTCAATACCATATGTGAAGCTACACTCACCAAAGCTGGGGCCCTGACAGCATTGGCCCACGTCAAAGGGGACCACCTAGCTCTGAATTCCCTCCCTCCAGTATCTGTGGCTAATGTCAGTTGCCGACAAATGAAGACTTTATACTTAAACTGCTCCTTGGTGAGCATCCCTCATAAAATTGCCTGAAGCATAAACGCTTCACATTTTAGACTCTTGACTCTGAAATCGTCTTTCCTGGCTGAGCATCCCTGCGGCGGTTTTTCTTTGTTTTGCTGGAGTTCTGCAGTGAAGCCCTGGCTGGTCTGGAATTCACTGTGCACAGCAAGCTGGCTTTGCCTCAGTCTTTGTCCCTCTGTCTCCCAAGCTCTTGGCTTATGAAGCGCCTTGGTTTTGCTGTTAGTTCTCTAAGCCTCAGCTTTCTCATCTGTACATTTAGAAAACACAGAACCCACTTATAAGGTTCTTCAATAATCTATATAAATCGCTAGCAAAAATACTTATGTCTAGCTCTAAATATTAGCAGCTATTATCACTGCTCCAGAATCGCTTAGCTGCTATTTATAAGTTGGAGGAAGTCACAGTTTAAAGAAACAAAATACATTTTTAAATGTAATATCCAGAGACTGTTAGTAAATATTCATCACTGATGAAGATAACATCTCCACATTGGCTAGCCTTTGAGAACTACCCAGACAATGAAAATTACTACAGACAAGTTTTCCAAGGGAAATTATCTCATTGGAAAAATTATTTAAAGGCCCCATGAACTGTTCCAACGCTGGCCTGATTCTGAGAACTTGCCATCATGGGAGTAGGAAGGAGGGGGTTCAGTGCCCCTACTCTCGGCCTTGGTCCCTCAAAAGGTGGTACACAGAAAGAAAGGCAGCTAACTTAGATCTCCTGAGAGAGTTTAATCACAGCTCCAGCCATAGTCAGGGCTGACCGTCAGATACAGAAGCAATGAGAATATTTTCTTTTCAGTGATGAAGTCTGATTGGCCTTCCTACAGCCATAGATTTACTAGAAATGTCTGTGTGAATTAATAATCTCTGGTGATTCACAGACCTACCACCCATCATTCCAATTTTAGCCTTTTACTCCTTGGACTGCAGCCAGCTTCACTTCCTAGAGCAGGGACACTCAGGACAAAGATGCTTGGAGTAAGTTGGTAGCTGCACAGCTGGAGGGTGAGGGGAGCTGGGTAATGATGAATGGCTGTCAATCACCATCATATAGAAGAATGTGGGCTCCTCAATCTGTCTGCCTTCCTTTCTCAAGGCATGCATCCTGGTTTCACGGTCCAGACCTCTACTATCCTAGAGCCAGACGTGAGTTAGGCAACTCTGGAACTTTCTCTAATCTTCCTTTGCTGAAGAAGACCTCAGTGGAGGAAAGGCCGTAATGGGAAAATCAGAAAGGAAAGCTTGGCTCAGAAAGCCCCAAATAGAAAAACCATGGTGCCATTCTCCCCAGTCAATGAAGAGCATAGCAGCCCACCCCAGGCAAGATTATCTGCAGCCCCAGACCACAGAACTTCTCCCATTTGCAAGGGGCTAATTTCACACAAGCAATGATATTCCAAGTGGCTCCCTCCAAGACGGAGACCTTACAGTCTACCACCACGCACACACGGGTCTATCACTGCCCTACCAACTGCTCTTTCTGCAGTATATACAATAAACCTATTTTCTATTTATTCTGGCCTATAGGGAGAATTCTTTCACCAACCTATATAGCTACACCACAATCTTATTTATTTTAACCATAGAGGTAAGAACTCATTTTTAAACCTAACTGGAAAAAGATGTGAGAACTGGCAACCTATTACTCCAAAACAACAATGACAAAGTGCTTCTCCAGCTTTTTTATCTTAACCCTGGGAGTTCGTTTGAAACAGACTTACTTTCTTTATTGCAAAGCAGACTGAAGGACAAGGCCCATTTTCTACCCTCATACACATTGTTAGGAAAGGAAAAGAAGAGACACCCCCACATCTCCTACCAGACGAACCCAGTATGTTATTAACTAAGTTGTATAGCCCTAGCATATTACAGCTGCTACTGCTCATGAGTTCCTCTGAGCAAATTAAAAAGGGAAATCCATAGAGATTTAACGCATGAAGTGGTCGTTTATATCCAACAACAAAGGAAGCAGGGAAGCGTCCACCCAGTTCATCCCTGTGAGTCCTGGATTTCAGGGTCTCATTTCCTCCCACTATCAAAACTCTATCAGTCTTTTCTGCTGGGACTTATCCCATTTTCCTTCCCCACTACATATATCCTGTAAGCATTTAAACAACTGGAGTTAAAAAAAAATTCCCTAAATCCCAATTCCACCCTCTGTTGCTGCCTCTCTCACAAGCTTCTATGACTTCTCTATCTCTGTGTGATGCTCAACTCAAGCATCCCGAAGATTTCCCTCCTGTTGCCCGAGGCAGGAGGCTCACAGGCCAGTCGCTGGGAACTCCACCTCTCCAGACACAGTTGGCCCTTCTCTTGGGAGGGGCCACACTCTGCCTTTGGGTCCTGTGCTATCATGCTTGCTCGGCTCTCTCCTTAAGAGACATCCATTGCCCTTTTCAACTGGATGCTCCTCCTAACACTTAAGCTCCCAGATATTAGTCCTCAGCACCTCCCCTTCTCACCGTATCCTCCTCCCAACGTTTCAAATGCTCACCACATTCTGACAACTCCCACATTTACCCATCATCAACCCTGACCCTTCTACGTTCCAGGTCTCTTAGTTAACATGCTCAAAAGAACGTTCATGATCTTCCTTCACGAGTCCCATCAAAGCTCCTATACCAAAGTAAATGCCATCACTGTTCACCTGCTGATGCCAGAAACCTGAGGGCCTTTTCTCTCCACCTCATTACAGGAAAGCATCTCTGAGATTCATCACACCCATCTTTCCCTCCCTCTATATTCTTTGCCCATTGTGCTTCAAGTCCCTGTTGTCTCAAATGTGACTCGGATCTCTTATGTCTCCTTCTCTTGCCTCCTTTAACCTTTCTCTACCCAGCAGCCACAGTGATTGCCTTGTATTAAAATTATCACTGGGTATTGATGACATACAGGCCAGGCCTCTCTGTGACATTGTCTGTTCATGTTAAGACTTAGGTAGACTATTAAGGTCTAGATGGAATGTTAAAGCCTAGGTAACTGTTGCCTGTCTAGCCTGCCAATTTTTGCTGTTACTAATAGTATAAGGAAACTTTCTCATACATTGTTTCCACTGTTACTAGGAACTTTCTTGTGCCAAGTTAATTACATATTCTGTTATATTCTGTGCCCTTGGAAACCAATCACGATAGAAGTCAGTAGAATTGTTTTGTATAGTTAGCCACAATAAGCTTGGACCCAAACCAAGCACACAGCAGCACTTCCTGCACTTGTATATAACTTTTATGATATTTGTCTTTATAAGCTGCCCCTGAGATGGACTCCAACATAAGAGAGACACCTGCTGGGAACTGATATCTTACTTGTCAGGAAGAGACATGTACATGAGTAACTGACATCCTGGCTGGCAAGTTAAGACATGAATGTTATATAAGACAAGTCCCATCCTGGTTGACAAGTTAAGACATCAATGTTAGACAAGGCAAGTCACCTGCCATAGTTGAATACCCCAACAAATGTGAGCAGGGTAAGTATACAACAAAGACATGGTCCTAAGGGAGTCTCCTAATTGGTGGAATAACTTGACACAGATGTTTATAGATCTCAGACTTAAAAAGTCCTATAGGATCTTGACCCAAGGTCACAATTGGCTCCCAAGTCTGACCTATGTTCCTGATTGATGAGTTGTAGGGTGTGGCCTTCAAAAATCCATCCCTGTTGGACTGAGATTGCCACCAAGCCTGATGACATGAACCACAAGGTGAAAGAACCCCCTCCCATAATTTTCCTCTGGTCTCCACATACATACACATGCAATGGCACACATGAACCCCCAGACATGCAATACATGCAAAAAATGTAAAAAATAAATAATTAGAACCCAACACATCAGTAAGACTGACACAGAAACATTTCTATCCTCATAGGAAATTTTGCATTGAATAAATATGAATCTACCCACTCTATTAAAACAATACCAACAAAACCTATTAGAACAATAACCTTGTTGGTGATGGTTTATTCATAAATACAAAATATATACAAAATTATAATGGAAGTGACAGAATTATACTAGTTTGGTCTATGAATGTATGTGTAATATCTACTTGATTTTTATAATAATGTGGCTGTTATACTTCATTTTCTTTCTTTAATAATACTTTTATAAATAACAATTTATTTAACAATACTGTTCACATAGTTGAACCAAAATGACATTTTCTATAGAACTCAAGTTCTATACAAATTGCATAGAACTTGTATACAAATTCAAATAAAATTTGGTAAGCATGATCCTGACTCTACCTGTGTGGTTGGTAAAAATGCAGAGAGAAGGCTGCTTGTATAGCTTCTCTTGGTCTTGACGATAATCATATCCAAAATTGATGAGTCTAAGATTATAAAGGAAAAGAAATTATTGAACACATTTTAAAAAAACATACTCCTCTCATGCATGCTATGAGCACTACAACATACTCACAGAGGTAGAGAAATGGTTCCTATACATTACAGCAGACAATGTTTGTTAAATCATGTAAAACAGTGACTAAAAATATAAATGATGCTTAAAAGTGTAGGCCTGGCAATAGATAGAAAATGATATTACTTACAACATATGTTTTTGTAATTTGGGGAGTTATGGTAATATTATCTAAAATATAATACTATGTTTCAAAATAGGTACAATTAAGTATCTGTAGATGTTTAAAAAAAGCTAGTGAAATACTGAACAGTTTAAGACCGCCATTTCTCATTTTGGAAGACTTTTTTTTTCTTCTGGCCTTTGATGTTCTATGTTTTCTCTTGTTGTTGTTGTTTTTAATGCTGTAGATTTTTTTTTTACCACATATTAAATACTCTATGAAAAGAAAAACCTTACCCTTTGTGCAAAGAGGAAAACAGAAAAAATAAAACAAGAGACTGGGCCGAGTTACAAGCGGGTTGACCTGTGACCTCCTGTTGGCAATGAGAAAGCATCTTGATGCTTGATCAGGCTGAATCATAAACCCTCTCTGTTTACTCACAAGGGGACAAGCACTTCCACACATCACAATAAATGCAGGTGCCCTGCAGGAGAACACGGCTAAGAAAGTCAACACAGTTGACTTTATACATTTAATTCTGTATCCCTGCTTAATAAATCAATTTATATTCTATAAAGAATGGGGATGTTAAAAATAGATCCACAAGGGGCTAAGCATGGCTCATCCATTAAGAACACTGACTGCTCTTCTGGAGGAGCCATGTTTGATAATCAGAACACACACAGAAGCTCACAACGGCCTGTAACTCCAGTTCCAGGGTATCCGACACCCACTTCTGGTCTCTGCAAACATTGTAACATGTGGTACAGATATATATGCATATACACACATAAAACAAAATAAAATAAATCTTAAAATAGGTGCTCAAGATATCAGATTGTCCGAGTATCTACCTACCATAATTAGATCATCATTTTGCTACCTGTAAATGTCTATGAAATTTAACATTCTTTGGATAACTTACTTAAACCTCTAGCCACTCAATGATATGTCCAAGGGCATTTCAAACTATCAAAAGAAATGAGGAGGATATAAGTATTAAAAATGGCATCATCATCACAGACATTACAGAGGATGATTGACAGCTGCAACCTTTCACAAGCCAAAGATAGTTGTGGAAGGAAGGGAGCCTGGGCTGTCTTTTGGAGTGCGTGGGTGGGCTAAAAATGGGGCATGAAATGATAAGAAAGTCTTGTAACTGTGGCAAGCCAATATGTGCTTGATACCAACATTGGTCCTAAGAAAGGAAGGAAATACTGTTCATCCCAGATAAAGACATAAGAGGCACCTTCCCATAGACAAACTAACGCCAACAGCTTTTCCAAGGGCAATGCTGGTACTTATTAAACTATACATCTGACTTCCTTCCTCAAACTCATTCTATTCGTGATTGCCTCGAGTCAAATAGCCTGCAACCACTTAGCGCCATCTACTCTGGATCACACCTATTACCTTCCTCTAAGCCCCTGTCCCCTGCATGATGTCCTCTTCACCTGTATCAACTCTGCATTTAAAGAGAGCTGAGGCCTTGTGACAGCACAAGTCAACTTATTTGATCATGCAAGTGGTTGGTGAAATAGCAAAATGCCCAAATTTTGGCTGATATTGACTCTAGTAAAATTTCCTAGGACTTCTATGTACTTACCATTAAGTTAAAACTTCAATCTGCCCAAAACTGGATGCACTTCAAGATACTCCTTGATGTCTAGAAAAGAAATGTTTGGCATATTATCCCCAAAATAAAAGACTGAAGAGAAAACACCATCAAGAAGCAATAATGAAAAGCTGTTCATTATCTGTAATAAACCCTCACTGACTGCCCCCATTAAAGACACTGTGGCTATTAAAGAGCAGGGGTCTCAGCGGGAAGAGCACTGGCTGCTCTACCTGAGGAAATGGGCTAGATTCCTGGGACACACATGGTGGTTTCTAACCATCTGTAACTCTAGTCCCTGGGGATCCAGCCCCCTCTTCTCCCCTCCACAGGCATTGTGCATGCATGGCACACAGATGCACTCCCAAGTGAGACATCCATATGCATAAAATAAATAGATATCAATACAGCAATGGTGTCAAAATTATATTGTTTCCATAGAAACTCAGGCCTGACACGGAGAGTTCTGTAACAGCCCAGCTGAGCCGTACACCGGCTTCGGTCTTGGTTCCACAGGAGGGACGGCACTGCACATCCCTCACCTCTGAATCCCCGTAAGAAAGCAAACTTCCTCAGCGCTACTCCAATGGGGCTCTTGTGAGCGTCTGTTAGTTACATCTTAGTCAGAACCGTAACCTTCCCAATGAGCATGGGATCCCTGCCGACTCATGTCCTGAGTGGTACTAGAATTTAATATCACCTTGGTACTCCTTCTAGAAATGAAGGAAGAAGAAATAAAAGAATATTAATAATATTTTAAATGTTAAATGTCTGTTTAAACTTAAAGAACAATAGAGATTTAAAGTCAAAGGATTGGGAGCTGGGGATGTAGCTCAGCTAGGAGAGTATTTGCCTAACATGCAGGAAGCCCCACCTCCAGTTCCCCACGAGCCAGGTGTCGTAGCACATGACTGTATTCCCAGCACATAGGAGGATCAGAAGGTTAGGGTCATTCTTGCCTACATAAGGAACTCAAGAGAAAACTGAAACCCAGAGAGGTTAGACTAGGCTGTGAAGTTAGTTCAGCAAAACCTAGACTCCTAACATCTGGCACTTTGCTAGTGATTGTTTTACATATCAGCAGATTTTTCAATAACTTTACAGAAGGAGCTAAGAATTTACTTTCCAGATGAATGGTAGACGGCTCAGGTGGTAAATTATTGTCTTGTAAGCATAGAGCCTAAGGTTGATCCTCAAAACCCATAAAGAACCCAGGCACAGTGGCTTACACTTGTAATTCCAGGACTGGGGAGACAGAAACAGGCAGCTCTCTGAGGCTAGCTCACTGCACAGTGTAGCCTAATTAGCAAGCCCCAGGCTAGTGAGAGACCCAAGGATGACCTCTGGCCTATATGTGTGCACACTTGTGCACGCATGCACACACATACACATACATACCTAACACACCAGCATATACACACATATACAAAATATGCATATACACACCAGCATGAACACACAAACACACCAGCATACACATACATGCACACACCACAAAATGCACACATACACACATGCATACATATGCATTCATAAGGAATTTACTTTTCCAGATTGGGCACAGTGGCACACATGTTAAGACCAGCACTCAGGATGCCAGAGCAGGAGGATCACACGTTCCTAAGATACAGAACAAGACACGGACTAAAGAAAAAAAAGGAAACAATGGAGTTGACTTTGAAAGGGCAATGGGTATGGCTTAGAGGCAGAACATACACTTAGCATGTGGAAGAACGTGTGCTTAGTATGTGGCAGAGTATGCAATTAGCATAGAAGATTCTCTGCCCAAGTTATTCTCCTCAAAATGCCTGCCAAGCAAACATCACACCATAAAACAAACACTCACCACCCTGAGCTGCACCAGGAAAGGAGCTTCAGGATGGCACAGCTTCCTGCCTGCACCCTCTCTGCCTTCTCTGGTGCTAGCTGGAGGTTAGGAACGAAGCACAAGGACCCACACCGCCCTAGTGCTTGCTCTCCTAGTCCCTCACCATTAGGCCGTGGGAAGTGATGGTAAAGATCCCAGAGCACCTGTATGAATCCTCCAAATCCATCCTGGGTTCATGTGTGTGAATTCTGGGTTAGGGGACAGGCTTGGGAATCTTTTCAGTCAAAGCCACAGGACAGCAAGGTGATCATCAGATTGTGTCATGGCCACAATAAAATATCCATTGTGTGTGTCCCTCTGGAGTGACCTCACTTATGTGGGTCTTAGTTGTCGTTTTCTCTGAAGATGGAGTTACAGTACCGCCTGTTATTTAAGGATGTTAGGTGAACATGTGGAATCACATATCCTTATAGAAGCTGTTACTTCTCAAAAGTGGGGAGACTTGTGCCCAGGGAGAGCACCAGGGGATGAAGAAACAGCAAAACTGCCATCTGGGCAGTAAGATCCTGTCTGGGCAGCTGGAAGGAGCCCCCACATTTTTCTTCTCTTCTCTTCTCTTCTCTTCTCTTCTCTTCTCTTCTCTTCTCTTCTCTTCTCTTCTCTTCTCTTCTCTTCTCTTCTCTTCTCTTCTCTTCTCTTCTCTCTCCTCTCCTCTCCTCTCCTCTCCTCTCCTCTCCTCTCCTCTCCTCTCCTCTCCTCTCCTCTCCTCCCCTCCCCTCCCCTCCTCTCCTCTCCTCCTCTCCTCTCCTCTCCTCTCCTCTCCTCTCCCTCCTCTCCCTCCTCTCCTCTCCTCTGTCTCTCTTCTCTCTTCTCTCTTCTCTCTCTCTCTCTCTCTCTCTCTCTCTCTCTCTCTCCCTCCATCCTTCCCTCCCTCCTCCCCTCTCTCTCCTACACCATCATTTGGCTCCTAAATTCTTTTCCAATCCACCCACCCTTCAGCCTATACTCATTCTCATCTTAACATGTGTGCTTACCATTCTCCTCCAAATTCTTGTTGCTGCCATTAGGCTCTAAACATTGCAGCTCCCTGGGATCACCAGCAGCCATAGCCCCACCCACACAGCCTGCTCATTTACAGACAGCAATGCTGCTCTGAGGCTTTCAACAGTAGCTACATGGTTAGTAAAAGTCACATCCCATTTCAGTTTTGTTCATAGCTTTAAAGTCTTCAGAGAAACATCAGCCTTCTCAAAGAAGAATTATTTTGAAGGCCGAGGGGTAAAGGTACCTTCCACCAAGCCTTACAACCTGAGTTTGATCTCTGGGTAGAAGTTCTCAATACTCATTCTGTCATACTCACACTTGTGCACACACAAAACACACGCAAGCACACATGCACATGCACACACCACAAACCACAACAATAAACAAGTGTAAAAACTTAAAGGTTAACTTATATAGACAACACTTTGAATAAAACCATCTTTATATCTAGACTATATTCAGAACTCATAAAAATTGTCAAGAAAAGGGTAACCAAGTAGAAAAACAGACAAAGATATAATGAATAAATTTTCCAAATAGCAAATTTAAATAGCCAGGAAACAGAGTAGGTCTCAACTCAATAAACAGTAAAAGAAATACAGACAAAGGTAGCAATAAGCTATCAGTTTACTATGGAAAGTGTTAAAGGTAAATCTGCCTCATACAGTCCTCTCCTTACAAAACTAGGTTTTTGGTAAGTAACTAGCAAACACTTCTGACACTTATTAAATGCATATTTTGATAAACCTAGTCATCCAAATCTGAGGATTTAGGCCAAAGAAAGGAAAGTGCCCACTTATAAAGGTGGAAGCAAGATACGTCCAAGATGATTTGTACTACAAAAACAAAAAGCAGGGAAGTGAATGGATGTCCGTGCACAGTGGAATGGCTGAAACATCACAGATGCCATGCCAGGCACTGTCATACCCTTCCTCAGAAAATGAATGGAAGCTATCCTAGCTGGCTTCTTGGTAATTACACACATGAGTTAATAATGAATCAAGCCAGAGTTGTCAAGAGTGAAGATAAACGTGAAGTCAACCTAACTAAGGAAACTTGGAGACAAATGAAAGGGGACTTGCAGACAAAAGGCGAGTGGGGACCATAGACGTCAGGTCCTATGTGCTACATATGTGTATACAAAAAGCTTAGAGAAATACAATTAGCTCTTTTCCTGGTTTCTAACCTATATCCTCTTGATGCAGTACATAAAATAAGAACCACAAAGGCAGAGATTATAATTCTATTTGGTAAAAACAACTGATCTCCCCATGGGTGTATCTAACTCGATAGGTTTGTACAAGCAAGTGAGACCGTGGAGAAAGCCCTGAGACTACTGCACTCAGGGCACTGGGTGTGAGTTAGCAAGGAGGCAGCTAATTCCTCCATGCATCTTTGTTTTGGTTCACATGTCATAAGAGTGAGGTTATTTATTATTCAAAACACATCAAAGAAAATGTGTTGTATCAATAGAGTTCAGCCGTCTGTAGAAGCCAGAGGCATAACCCCTAGAAAAGAGTTTGAAGCAAGAAGCATTTCAAATCCTTACCACTCTGTCTCCATCTTCTCTGGTGATTTGGATATGAAACTGCTCAATATATTTAAAAAATAAACCAAAAAAAAAAGATACTTTAACATTCAGGAAAAATGTTAGTCCTGTCCTTCTAATGGCTGTGGATACATTTTTATATAATGACTGCCTAGAACAGTACCCCACCATAACACAGGACTCTCACATGACACTTCAACATTGTCCTCCCCGCTGACAACCTCAACATCCACATTTACTTTTCTTTGTAGTGTTATAATCTATGAAAGGTCTGGCCAGGCTTCCTCTACACGTGTATCATTGTCTTAGATAAGACCATAAGAGCTCGTTACCAGGGGTGGCCTCTCTTATTTCCCAAACACACACATACATATATGCATTACTAGAGGTTTTATATATATATATGTATGTATGTCTCACACACACACACACACACACACACACACACACACAACACGGTATTTTAGGAGCAACACCACATGAATAACATCTATAACATTTTAATCCAATTTGTATTAACTAACAATTTATGTTTAGTCACACTTATATCCTGATGGTTCTAATTACAAGACACAAATATAATCTATCCTTTCAAACATAATCAGCCCATAGTTCCACCTCATTATGTGAAAGACTGCTTGTTGGTAAGTACTAGTGGATTTTCTCTGTTCCCCTTCCCAAATCTGAAAACACCTTCAAAGGTGACCTCTTGTGTCACTTATACTTAAATCTGGTCACGCTACTGTAGGCCTTTAGATCTGCCCTGGGATTCTTCTAGCGCCTTTGCCTTCCCTTTCTTTTCTCCATCCAAGCCTCTCACACTTGGATCACAGTCATCTACCCTAATAGACATCTTAAAGGAAACAGACAGACAGGCCAGTATAACTGGTCTACAAGTTGACAATTTGAACATCGATATATACATGAGGTATTCCTTTCTCAAGACAAGGAAACTAAGTAGAGACTGAGGAAGGAGTTGAGGGGGGACAGCTTTCACAGGGATTCGAGGTCTCAAATGGACATCAAAGGTAAGCAGAGCCTCGGCAATGGTAGAGATATCCAGTACATTCAATCCGGCTTCACACTTTACTAGGAGACTGTGCATACACTCTTGTACCTTACCTAAAGATACGCTTACATTTCCCTTTACCTAAAGATACACTTACATTTCTCTTCACCTAAAGATACACTTACATTTCCCTTCACCTAAAAATACACTTACATTTCTCTTCTAAAATCAGTAGCAGGCAGTTCTGTGGAAAAGATGACTTTCAACTTCTGGGTAGAGGAACTGTAGAAAGGGAATTAGAAAAATCATAAGAAACTATTTTGCTTGTACTAATACTTCGGTACTTGTGTTTGATCATGATTACTGCTGCATCTTATGCAAGGAACTGAGAACCACAGAATATTTAAGGGGATTCACATGCACACATGTCAGAGGTCAAGCAAGTAGAGGAAGGGATCTTCTAAGACCTCAGTTGTCTAGAGGGATGTTGGTGCCAGGTACAACTTTATCATCATTCCTTTGAGTTTAGACAAAGAGGGAGCTGCCTCCAGAGATGGTGCTTCCTTTTTGGAATATTTGATTCTGAAGCCACTCAGAAGCAGTGCAAACAACATTGATACAATATGTTCTATTGCACACAGAGAAAAAGTGTGGTCAGTATATTTATTATGAAACAAACCCAGTATATAATTAAAAATCAAATAAATATACTCCTAGCTGCAATTTCCAGACTCCCACATCTGAGAGACAAAGAACAAAGAGACCAGGGACTTTCCAAGAAAGAACAGGGAGTCATGATGTGGCAAGTGGCTAAAGAGTTACAAGGTTCAAAGTTATACTAGAGGCCACTGGGAAGAGAGGGGTTGACAGGGCATGCCCCCATGTGCTCTCCACTGTGTGTGTGTCTGCCCACAGGACATGTCTGACTCCATGGGCTATGAAAATCAAGGAGGGCTGGCATGAGATGTGCCAGCATCCCAATCCTTTCCTTATCAAAAGAGGGCAGACAGTAAGCCAACAGACTAGAGATTTACTAGAAAGAGTTACCAGTGAATTTTGTTCCCCGGTACATACAAAACTTTATTATAAAAGGACATAACCACATACGGCCCAATTTCACAGACACTGACCTCTCCACTATTGTTGTCTTTACTTTGCATAACAGATCAGTAGAATTTCTATCTCCCTTCTAGAGTCAAAAAAGGAAACTGTTAACTGTGTGACATTATTTTTAGCAATAACCTTAAAATTACATATTAGATGGAATTTGGCTACAAAAATTATAGAGAACTAAGTATTAGTGACTTATGAGAGTGTGGGCAAATGAGATGCCCTGCACATTGGCCTCTGGAAAGGGCTGAGGTGGGTAGTACCATGTCTGTCATAGTAGACCTCAGTGCTTCACAACAAGGAGCTATCCCTTAAGAAGATGTACGTCTCGGTGGAATGTATTATTGTCTCCTCCCTTAAGAGTTAATCCAGTTGGATAGGCCCATGACCTAGCCAAGGGACTGCCCCTCAGGAAGGTAGGAAACCCCTAGAAAGGCAAGCTCACTGTAAGCCATGCTAAAGAGATGGGTAGTACAAGCATCCTTTTGAGATGGTGTACTTTGTGTTCCCAGAATTCCCGTCTGCAGCACAGTCTCTTACAGAGTCACAGACTGTAGCTCTGTCTGTATCCCTTGTCTTCTCTTTTCTAGGCATGCTCACCCTAGCACGCTGGGCTCTCTAACCCTCTAACATCACACGGCTGTCCATTGCCAAGCAGCTGGCCTCCATGATGGCTCAATTCATTCAATGTGGTTTCCCCCACCCCCCTTTTCTCTTCCATCCTCCTCTGGATAATTACCAAGATTTCCAGCTTACCTGCCTTGGTATGATTTTCTTTTAAACTCTAATAAAACTATCCTAGAACTTAAAAAAGAAAAAATGGAGAAGGAGGGGGAAGCTCCATAATATTTGCAGAAGCAGCTTCGGAATGTGGGTACTCAACGCCATGGCTGCCAGTCTTCTAAGCCTCTGCCCGTTTGCATGGCAAGCACCGAGAAAGTAATTTTTACAAGGCTCAGTTAGATGGTGGCTGTCATGCCATTGTTATGAGGTAGCCCTAGAGCAAAACCTGAAAACTAAAACATAGTCTTCAAGTACAGCTCTTCGAGAGCATTCTTACACTCTAAATCAATTAAAAGTAAGAATCTACACAATCATCATGCATATTTAGGGAAACAGCGTCACAAACTCAGCAAGACTGTGAGAATTAGTATCTGCCCTTGGGCACATGTGGTATAGAAGTGTAGGAAGAGCCATGTCTAGAAGACGTAGTTCAGGCAGTGGGGAACTTTCTAAGGATAACAAGGGAGGGCCAAGCCCCAGTGTCCTGCTACAGCTCCTCTGACAGTGAGAACAACGCCCTGTGTAGACATGAACATAAACGACTGGAGATTTCAAGTAAGATACAGACAGACACGGTGCAGACCAGACTTGGTTGACTGTGACAAGGCACAACTCTGCCAGAGAGAGGGACAGAGCAGAAGGCAAACATGTGCCATGGGTAGAGGCTTGAGGTCCTGTCTCTAGAGGTGAGGGTGTAAGGAACAGGAGGCCAGACTAGCCTGGTCTACATAGCCAGCTCCAGGCCAACCTGGTCTACATAGCCAGCTGCAGGCCAGTCAGGCTACATAAAGAAATGTTGTCTCAAAAGAAGAACAAACAAACAAAGTACTCCTTCCCTGGGCCCAATTCCCTTTATCTGCCCCAGTCCATTAAAAATGTCAGCATGGTTTACTCTGCTTGCATAGGGATGCTGAGGGAACTCAAAACCAAGCTAGAAAAGGGAAGTGTGCTCAGTTTCATAGTCATCCCAGTACTGACAACAGCACAGACAAAGATGACTTCTCAAAGGAAGGGAGACCACTTGTGAGCTCCAGGCTGGGGCCTACCTGCAAGCTGGAGTGGTAGTGAAGAACTGGTAGACAGGAGGGAGGAGGGGGTGGAGAGGCAGGGGGTAGAGGATGGGGGAGAGATGGGGGAGGAAAGGAGTGAGGAAAAGGCAGTGGGGGGAAAGGAGGGGGGAAGATGGGGAGGAGAGGAGAGGAGAAGAGAGGAGAGGAGAGGAGAGGAGAGGAGAGGAGAGGAGAGGAGAGGAGAGGAGAGGAGAGGAGAGGAGAGGAGAGGAGAGGAGAGGAGAGGAGGAGGGAGACCAAGCCCTCTCTTAACACAGAAAATAGGCAGTCCTGTTGGCTTCGAGCTGAGGCTAAAGCAGGTACTACAGGCAAGACTAGTTGACTGACTCCATGTGGACCAAAAGATAGGAACATGAAGGGAGGCACAGGGAAACTATGCTCTTGCATATCTGTGTACAATCAATCCTGACTATCTGCGGTGACCATCAAAGACCCTGCATGTTGAATACTAAACTTGATCACAGGCCACTAATCTCCGTTCACACGCTTGCCAACAGAGGAATACATAATCTTCTCTTGTGTGCGTTTCTGTTGAAATAGGCCTTGTGTCACACTTCTTACTGATTTATTAACACTGAGCTTATGGCCCACACCACTATAACTCACACCTGAACACAACTTATCTGAGTCACACACACACACACACACACACATCATGACACATTTGTGCTCTTAGGAACACTAGACAACAGTTCAGCATGACTCCAGGAAGTCATTGAAACATCACAAGGAAAAGCTTGAAAATGCAAAGCCCATGGCACTAGGCAGTGACCGCCACTGTCCACGGTGGGAGCATGGGGCAGAGACGTCGCCTGGTTCAACCTCCTTCCTTGGGGATGTGCAAACAGATGACTCACCTGCTCAGCACACGCCTGGCAAAGTGCCAATAGATAAATAAATAAATCTTCATAAGCACAAGAATGCACGAGTGTGGGATCTCCAAATAAAAAACGGATCGTCCACCCACCCATATGCTCCTCTGCATGCTTCTGCAGCAATGCACAGTGTTGCTAAGGTCAGGAATTCACTGCTGTTAATCAGAGATAATTAGTCTGTCAACCAGGTGAATATGCAAAATAGACTATTTTAAAGCTTGCCACTAAGTGATTTTAATACCTGGTATGTTATCACATGAAAACATTGCCTTGCTATCGGGTACACAGGGTCAGGGCAGCCAGGCCAGAATTCTTATCTCCTGGTGCTTCCAGCTTCACATCTGGAAGACTGCTTAGCAGATTAAAGGCGACAATGCTGAGAACAAGCACCTTTCTGCCTTTGGTGTCACACCTAGAGATTAATGAGACACGCCAGACAGTGGGCTTACGATACCTGTACCTTTCAGAACCCTTGTTCAATCAGCAAAGTTAGGCACTTCGATCCTACAGAGCAAAGGAGGATTTCAGTCATAAAGACTGGGACAGCACACATTTCTCTTTTTCTCAAGCAACCATAAGAAGAATGCCTAAGGTATCAACTTATGCCAACAGTGCATAACAGTTAACAGAACAAACCTATCATTCATCAATCATCGCCATCGTCATCGTCATCATCATCATGTCATCATGTCTCTCTCTCTCTTTTTTTTTTTTTTAAGATTTATTTATTTTATTTGTATGAGTACACTGTAGCTGTCAGACACACCAGAAGAGGGCATCTGATCCCATTATAGATGTTTGTGAGCCACCATGTGTTCCTGGGACTTGAACTCAGGACCTCTGGAAGAACAGTCAGTGCTTTTAACCCCCGAGTCATCTCTCCAGCCCATCATCATGTTTCTTGAGGTGACATTACACTGCAATTCTTTCCCCCAGTTCTTTTCTTCAGGGATATGAGGTAGGCCCAGGGACTCTACAGGAGTGATCAGCCTAGCAAAGACCTGCCCTTCCACATTTGTATACACCCGAGAGAAGCTGCATTGAACAAAGAATACCCAAGTTCAAAGGGATGCCTTTGAGTGCCCTAGGAACGGCAGCAGGCACTGGGGAAGGAAGCACCATACCTAAAAACAAGTGGTTTCTGAAAACAGCGTGCTATTGCTGTGCACCCCTGCCTGTAACACAAGGGAGCGCCTGACAAGCTGCCCTCCGATGGGTGCCCTTTCCCCTAGACGCATCATTCACAAACAGGTGCAGCTGGATTTTGAAAGCTTGTGTTTCCTATTATGGCAGCTATTTCTTAATTTTTCTGAGGTTTACTTTGACATTTCTCAAACTCAAGATTGGGGCCTAGGTATCTAAACAGTGGTAGGGCAAGTGGGAGGCCTTAGTTTTCATTACCAAAAAGTGAGGGGAAATCAAACCAGATAAAGAAACCGCAATGACGCAGAACTCCATGTACCTGGAGTGTAAGCATTTTTAGCATGGCTTCACAGACTAGATCGCTCTGCTCATTGTCTCTCCAGCTCTGCAGCGCAGAGGCAATTGAGTGTGTGTGTGTGTGTGTGTGTGTGTGTGTGTGTGTGTGTGTGTGTGTGTAGCAGCACTCTCAGCAGCTGGCTTAGGTCCTCTGGATCACCCCTGAGCAAATGTCATAAAGGTAATTAAGAGTAAAGCCATGGCCAGGGGCTGGAAGGGATTTACGACAGGTGTCCAAATTTAGGTCAGAGTTCCCCCTCTCTCAAGAGCGCACTCCAGCTCTTATGACTGCTGTAGTGTACTTCTCTCTCAAGTAATGTATTTTGGGTATTAATGTACAATTTGAGGATCATACAGCAGTCTGGAATCAATACCAGTTTTCAGTCCTTGAAAAAGTAACATGACACTCAGGTCCAGGAAAAAGGTACCAAGCATGAGCCAGTTTCCGAACATGGTCTAACAAATTATGAGTCCTGGGTTAGTTCTATAAAAATGTCTCTAAGGATCACCTGTGGGGAAACTCCTGACCTGAGCAGCAATCAGATGGGAGATTGTCCGGAATTCCTGCACTCCAGAATCATGGTCTCCCCTGATTAGTCCAGCTGCAAGCTGTCCTGGAGCTTTCCCCCAGGAGGATAGGAGTCTGTCATGGTCCTGGTCCTCAAACTCAGCCTGAAGGAGCAAGCTGAGCTGCCAGCTCACACCTGTGACCAAGGACAGAAACTCAGGCCTGAAGGGCTCCAGGCTACTCAAGGGCTCAGCTGGCATCCTACCTCAGTCCTCACCTCCACCCAGACCGCCAGAGGCAAGGCTGGAGAGCCAGGAACTCCCCAATAGCCTGGTCCTTGCAGGCCAGAGAGCACAGCTGCTTCTGCTGCAGCCCCGGAGGGCCAGGCTGGTGTGATACCTGTAGCCACAGCCCTTCCTGTGGCGTAAGCTCCAATCTCTCGTCTCCCAAGCTCTGGAAGACTTACGGAGACTCTGTCTACTTGGATGTCTGGTTATAAACTGGAGATGAGGAGGCAGACAACCTACAAGGAGGACACCCTGCAGACCCTGCAGGTCACATCTGACGCCTCATCTGTAGCTGGAGGATTGTGTTTTTCCTTCTTCTCTTTTCTGAGAAGTCTTAAGCAGCCCAGGTGTCTCAGTTACAGTTTTACTGTTGTGAACAGACACCATGACCAAGGAAACTCTTATAAAAACAACGTTTAATTGGGGTTGTCTTACAGGTTCAGAGTAAAGTCCATTATCATCAAGGCAAGAACATAGCAGCATTTAGGCAGGCAGGAGGAGCTGAGAGTTCTACATCTTCATCTGAAGATTGCTAGTGGAAGACTGGCTTCCAGGCAGTTAGGGTGAGGGTCTTAAGCCCACACCCACAGTGACACACCTATTCCAACAAGGCCACACCTCTTTTTTTTTTTTTTTTTATTTCCTTTATATAAAATAGCTCACATTTTCCCATTTTTAATGGCATGAAAACATTTACTATACATAGTGGTGTGCATCTCCTCTGAGATCCACTATGACAAGTGCTGCAGTCTACACTGTCTGTGGCCTACCCCTTCTTGTCCATTGCCACTCACATGCCTCTTCATATGCCCATTTCTTTGTCAATGTTTTAAAACAGGTTTTAGCATGGGATGAAGCAGTTGTCCTTGCTATCTGCTCCTCACTAAGGCCACACCTCTTAATAGTGCCACTCCCTGGGCCAAGCATGTACAAACCGTCACATCAGGATTTGATCACCATAGTCATGATGGGCTCAAGTTGTTTAATTCCTCTGCCTGTACCTCAGAAATGCCGGGGTTAAAGTAGTTTTGTTTTATTTGAGAGGATATATTTTGGTTCTGCCCTGGAATCTGGAGTGAGTCTCCTGCCTCAGCTCCTAGGGTGCTGGGCTACTCACCCAGTGTTGTGAGAATTTAGGGTGGGGAGAGGCAGTCTGTGTGTCTTTTTTTTTTTTCTTTTTAACGTGTCTCTAATATTTTTTGTTTGGTAATTTTTTTCATTTTAAACAAAAAGTTTATTTAAGCAACAAGACACTTGACTTGAAGGCAAAACTATCTGGGAACATTATTCAAGAGGGATTCATCCCTTCTTAAAGCAGATTGTCCTACATGTAACATCTACATACAAAAAATGCTATAAAATTGTCCTTGGTTTTACAATGATAAATGAAAAACATTAAGGTTCTCTAATTGATCCAGGTATGCAAGGATTTTATGGTGTTGGGTTATGCTCTTTTGTTAAAACAATGAGACCCAAATAACTTACTGGAATATAAGAACTGAATGAGTATGCTACTAATGAGGAAAAGTGGGTATTTTCACAGAACCGGTTTGTTGCCCCAGACCATTTCTGTCTGATGTCAACCAAAACAGAACACTGGACGTTCAGTTTTAAAAAGAAAAAGAAAAAAGAAAAGCAATATGCTTGTGCACATACTCTTGTGCACATATACCTGTTACTTTATGAAGAATAAAGAAATGGGGACACAGAAATGAAAAGAGAGAAAATTATACTGTAGTGGTCAGGATGTGGCAGGACAAAATGGCGGTTTTCTAGTTGAGAATGTACTCTTGGTTTATAACAAAATTCTGGAGGAAAGTAGCAGGTTCCCTTTTCAGTAGACACCTCCTGTCTGCTTCTGGAACACACCTATCGTATCTTCATCCTCCATTTCTGACTGTGTAGGTGTGTCTGTTTCATTGATCGCTTGCCCATCAAACCTGTATCTGATCAGCCTCATTGACAAACCCTGTCATTCACAATAGGTTTTCATGAGTTTACTGTTGTCTGCCTCTTAGTCTTAAACTGCACCACAGCACTGTGCTGCCCCTCCACCTTCCAATGATTATGATCGTTGTTCTCAGTCTTGTGTCCTTTCTGAGTCCTTCCTTGAGCCGGAAGTCTCCTCAACTTCCTCTTCACAAAAGAAGCCCCAGGTCTATACCCGGAAGGAGCACACAGTCAGCACCAGGGATGGCAGAAGAAGGAAGTGTTTGGGATTTTTTTTCCCCTCCTTTGTGGCAGTTTCAAGCATCACCTCGCCCAGATCTCAGCCTGCTTGTTGATGGTGTTGGTTAGAGACCTGTTGTGTAGTTATTTCTATCAATGGCAGATTGATAAAATTATTAGTAGAAACTGAGAAAAAAAAAAGCCTCGAGGGATGTGAGATGAGTCAGTGGGAAAGTGTTTGCTATGGCAGCATAAATAACTGAGTTCAGATTCCCAACATCACATAAAATAGTCAGGCACGGCAGTGTTTGCCTGTAACTCCAGAGTGGAGACAAGCAGATCCATATAGCTCATGGGCCAGCCAGTCTGGCCAAATCTATGGGCTCTGGGTTCAGTGAGAGTACCGTTCTCACAGAGAAGAAAACAGAGACCTACAGAGGAAGACAGATGGTGTTAAACTGTCCTCCACACGAGTTCACACTCCACACTTGTGTACACATATTCTTACATGTACACACTCCTTCTGAACACACAAATCACTTGAAAAGGCAAGTCAGCTATTATGTTGAATCACACGTGTAAACCAAAGGATGAAAAGTCAAATGTTTGATGAGTACCACAGTTTATGACAGGAAAAAAAAAGAAGAAGAAAAAGAAAGGAAAAAAAAAAGGCAAGGGACAGGACAGCACATCAGTTCTCAAGCTGCCTTCCTGTTGACTGGATAGAAGCAATGATGAGTGATCTAGTTTCATTCTGTTGCTTGGACAAACATCATGACTAAATGTGACTTAAGGAAGGAAAGGTGACTCTCTGTTTGTTTGGCCAACACACCTAAGTCATAGTCCATCATTGACGGAAGTCAGGGCAGGAACTCAAGCAGGACCTTGAAACAGAAACCACTGAAGAAGGCTGCTTGCTGACTCCTCATAGGCTCATGCTTAGCTAGATTCTCATATAGTCCAGAACCACATGCCTAGGGAGTTGTGTCACCCATGGTGGGATGGGCATTCCAGCACCGATTAACAGTCAAAAGGATTCCTCCACAGACACATCCACAGCCCAATTTGACTTGGCCAATCCCTTAACTGAGATCTTTTCTCAGTTGACTCTAGACTATGTCACACTGACAGCGAGGAACTGTAGGAATCTGCTTGGTGACTGAAGCATGGCTCCAGGAAGAAGAGGGACATTGGTGCCAAAGATAGTCAAAAAGAAAAATAGAATAAAAATATTGTGAAAATTGAGAACAAGAAGGGAAAGCAATTTCCTAATATCCATTTTAAATATATAAAACTAAATTACTAGACAGTACAAACCAACCAATTATAAAAATTCAGACATTCTAACAGCATGAAAACCCCACAATTTGTGGGAAGCCAGGGAAACTATCAAAAGAAAAATAAGGAATCACCCTGAATCTGGCTTTTACAGCATGAATCCAACTGTCTCCAACTATCATTTAAATTTTTTACTCTCGAAGAAGTCACCTTCCTCCACTAATTTCCAGGCCAGGCATTTAAGCAGTACAACTCCCCTGATGGTGGGAGTCAACCTCTCCCAACAGGAATGTCTCTTAATAACATGCCATGTCCTTCACAGTGGAGATCTTGTGCCAAACCACAGTTCCATGGAATAACTGTTTATCTGTCCCTAATCGTATGAAGGCTCTGGGGAGTCTCTATGACAGTGGGGTTCCAATACAAGAGGCCACCCCAGTGACTGCCCAAGAATATCTATTGTATGAGGTGTCAAATGCAGCCCTACGAGAGAAGACACAGGATTTTCTAAACAAAATTCTAAAAAAGGCAGGTCATTTTCTAAACAAACATCAACCTTACTATGACCAAGGAGAGAAGTTGCTGGTAAAAGCTAACTGTAAAGTATATGGATCAAAGAATCTTTTACTTGAAATATACTATAGGTTGTCTCTTTTGCAATGGAGAAAGAAATCTCATTTTAAACAATAGAATGTTAAACAACACTTTGCAGGAGACTATTTTTAATAAAATGACTTATATGGTAGCCATTTGTTGGCAGACAAATGAAATCTTTCCAATGTATCTGTTCAAAGGACAAAAACATCATGACATACTTTATAGTCTTTTCTGGTTGTATCATTTCTGAAATCATTTTTTTTTCAGGTAAACAGTGTTTTAAGAGAAGGTCGCATGTAGTTTTATGTAGTTAAGGATGACTGTCAACTTCCGACCCTCCTCCATCTACCCTTAAGTTCTGGGATAACAAGGGCTACAACACCAAGTCCAGTTACACTTCTGAAATCTTAACAGGATGAAATCTTCCCATGCTGCTTACTGGTGATTCCCAAAGGCACTTCTCCAACCCAGCCTCCTCTCTCCTGCTCTGACTCATATTCAAATCCCTACCTTACATCTCTGGATGTCTAATTCCCATCTCAAACTAGGCATGCACAAAACCTAACACTTCTTCTAACTCCTGTTAACAAGAACACTCACTCACACACATACTCACACATACACTCACACATACACACATACTCACACACACATATACTCACACACATACGCACATACAAACACACACACATACTCACTCGCACACAAATGCAAACACTCACACATACACACAAGCTCACACACACAGGCACAAATACACACATACACACACATGCAAACACATACAAACACATATACATATAAATATTCATACACATACACACATATACTTATCCTCACACACAAACACACACACACAAACACACACACAACCACAAAAACACACCAGTACTCACACACACGCTCACACTCACACACAAAAATTCACACAGGCACACAGACACACTCATACACCCAACCACTCAGTCACAAACACAACATGCGCGCAGCACACACACACACAGATACACACACACACACACACACACAACACAGCTGAGTCACTTTTGACTTGTTCTTTTTCTCATATGCTTATCAAATTCAGAAGCTACTCTTGACAAATCTGTTTTCTAATATGTCCAGATGCAACCTTAACCTGCAAGATTCCCTTTTCGGTAGAGTAAAGGCCAGGTCTTTATGATGCTCTCTTGCTATTGAGATGATCTTCCTCTACCTCATCTTCCTTCTCCTCTGACTTCTAATTCCTCCTCTCCACCTCAACCCACCTCTCTCATCACTCTTAACACAGTGAATCTATGGAGTCTAGCCCTTGAGCTGGTGGTTGTTCTGACAGAAATGTGACCTCCCTTTCCTTCTTTCAGGCTTAAACACACCCCAGCAGTGTTTCCATGACCCAAATACACTAATAACACTCAATTCTTTTAAACAGATGTACTTCCAATGAAACTTAAACTAAGGCCGGAAGTTCACCTCAAGGGACAGGTCCAGTCCAGCTGGAGAAGTTTGCCTGAAGGAGTAGGGAAAGGGCCAAAAGCCAGAAGTACACTAGACAGGGAACTAGCACATTAGTGGCCTCCTTGTATCTTAGGCTCTGTGTGCGCACGCACGAGTGTGTCTGCATGTGAGTGTGGGAGCCCCATTCCTCAGAATCACCCCTTTCAGACTGGAAGTAGAGAACAATTTTCCTTCAGCTCCCTGATCCCCACTAACCGTGGTCTGCCCTAGTGAGCATGGTTTCCATCCATACTCCCAGGCTGTAATGGAGAAAACAGATTCTCCCGACGATTCCCAAGCCAAAAGCAAGAAGTTGGTAGAGAAGCTGAGGGGAACATTCCGGAGTGATACCTGCTTGTTACTTTGGTGGTAGAGATAAAAGGTGAGTTGGGATACAAGCTACTTGGTAAGTAGCATGATAACTAATAATATTCAGTTTTTAAAGGTACAAGTAAGTAATCTCACCCAAATCCAAGACTGAGCAATCATATCTGAGTAGGATTTAATTTAATTTAAAGTAACACTTTGAAATTGATCTACAACTGCACTTTATAACACATACACAATTGACTACTGACAGTGAGGCAGAAATGATAAATACCAGTAAATATTAAGTTGCTCTGACCTTAACCAGCATAGAAGAATTTTCCTGGAGGTAACAGGGAACAAGAAGAAGCAGAGGACACACAGCCCAAATCCAAGGCGTGTGGCTTGGCCTCACCAGCTGCGCAGTTACAGTGGTAACCTTAGCTTCCCAGGACAAATGAGTACATTAGATCAGCTCTGTGTCTGCTTTTGTTCAAACCCTTGTTTGGGGGTCAGCATACTAGTATTCTAGTCACATCCCACATAATCCAGTGCACTTCCATCCTGGAGGTGACCATTGTATCACATGCTAAGAACATTAGAGAAGCTAAGGAAATAGGAGGTGGCCAGCAGGGACAGGGAAGGGGTGACTGTAGTTCTCAGTATACCATGGCAAGGTGACAGTAATCGTGAATAAGCAAGGAGACTTCAGAGAAGACATCTAGCCCACCAGTATCTCACAAGAGCTCTTTCCAGGCTTGCTCCAAGTCTCTTGCCTTTGTAAGATGTGGAGAGATGTGTGTCCTCAGAAGTCCAAGACAGCCTTGTGACAACTCGAGTGGAAAGTATGTACACAGGGTTTTCCCATCACATGCAACCACAGAATACATCCAAGTAGGAACTATGCTAACAAAAGAAGGAATCTAAGTGCCAAATAAACAGAACGAGGGAAAGGACCTGTGAGCATAGCAGTAAAGGGCTGGAATCAGAACCTCTGGACCAGAGTTGCCTCCAGCCCACACAGATGGTTATCATTGCTGAAGCGGAGTTTAAAAGACTAGCTGAGCTGACTTTATAAGGTAGAATTTTAAATGAAAGTCCAGAGGCCTCAACATATTGCAAAGCTGGATCAAGTGGAATCAACTGCCCTTTACAGCAACAAAAATCTAAAGCTAAGTAATGGCTAATCCTTTTATGTCTCCTACAGGTCAAGACCCTGTACCTATTGCTACTCCTTATAGCTGTGTTCAGCCTGGGGATGGCCAAGTAGGCTAAGCTGGCTGGACAGTGAGGCCCAGGTACATCCTATATCCTTCTCCATAGCACATAAGATCACAAGTATGTACTGTCATACCTGGCTGGTTTTACGTTGGTTTTTAGATTAAACTCAGACTCCCATGCGTGCACAGCAAACACTTCATGGGTTGAGCTATGCCCCAAGCCTGGCACTTCATTTTTCTTACCCTGCATCTATTTATTTCTATGGCCTCTGGTTACTGAACATTTGTAGTTGAAGCCTGGTGCTAGGTTGAAAGCGCCATGAAGACAGCCACCTGACCTCGTCACAGACCTTGTATCTCCGCCACCATGCAGAATGCCTGACTACAGCAGGAGCCAACACTGTTGTGTTATGGAGCAGATGAGGGACACAGAATACCTCTTGAAATTTAAAAAGTAAAAGGTTTCATTCCACATGGTTAATAAACTATAAAGTTTGGCAAATGACAGATGTGTACTTACTTTGTATTTTTGAGATATCCACAAGGCATTAGAGATTGATCAGTATTTCACCAGATATTTTTTAAGTAGTTCCCTTACTTTGACATTAGCTTCTGGCCACAGAAGTCAAATGTATTTTCAGTATTCACTTACTCTTCAGTAGCTAATTAGCATCTCATTATTGCTACAATTACCATTATGTTATTTTTTATGCTTTGCTGCATACTTGAGAAACAAAATTTAAAACGTTGTGTTTAAATAGCCACTGCCTTTTTATTCTAAAAGGAAGGCATTTCTAAAGAAGCTTGAGACTCGGTTCAGTCCAACAGATCTTTATCTATCAATATACAAAGGAAGGATAATTCCATTACCTGGCTGAAGCTCACTCCTCACTCCTTCTTTCGTGTACTGAATGAAGCTTGCAGCTAATGGAAAAGAAAATAACTAAAGTAGCAATTGGCTCACATGGCACTTGTTCAAGTTTTTCATTTTATATCTGGAATAACCGAGAGTCTAAGCATCTTCAGTGAAACATTGTGAGTGAAGGCAAGTCACTCTTTCCTATAGGTGTGTCCTACAGATTCTCAATTTCAACATGAATATTATGGGAAATTGTTGTTAGACTCAAATATTGCAAAACCCAAAATGCTTAAACTTAAAAGATGTAGTCCTTAACATACAGCTATGAGATCTCAACTCACCAAGTCCTGTTCTCTCACTGTTGACAGAGCAACTGCCAGCTTGCATGTCCTTCTCAAAGGTATACAGATGTTATTAAAACAGCCAAAAAAAGGGGGAAGGGGGCTATAGGAAACAACAATTGCATGAAGATGCATTCCTGTTAAACTTTATACAAATATTGCTTAGTAGAACATTTTCTAATGAGACCTCAGCCTATGGTGATAGTCTGGATTATATTTCAAAGAAAATATTTAATATTTTATACTGTATTTGGTGCTGAAACTTAGCTATGAGACAGGCAAACAGCATAGTGAAGGATTTGAATGGTCAAATCCTGACTTTTTTCCAACTGTGTGACTTGGACAAATTATTCAACTTCCTAATAACTATAATATGTGTCTCATGTTACTATAAGGACCAAGAACTGTTAGAGTGGTGTGGCCAAAGTAAGTGAAGTATCTCATGGGGTTATCATGGGGATCAGGAGAGATAATACCACAAAGCACTTAGTACAGTGTATGCTGTCATAATGAGCACTCAAATGTTAGCATTACAAGTACTGAGATGAGAAAGGCTTTAATCAGATTGCACACTTGACTATGACACTATTGGTTTGTGTCACAAGTGTATCTCATAATTAGAGACGTGGCTAAGAAATCTATCATTACAGAATCTTTTCTCCTTTATGTGTGTTTGAAATGTCCAAAACATCAAGAGAAGCTGGTCATGGTGTGCACAGCAGTAACCCAAATCTAGAAGCCAAGGCAGAAGGACTAAAAGTTAGAGACTATCCTGAGCTATATCATGGGACCTTGTTTTAAACAACAGAAAGAAAATTATCAAAAGATTCCATCTCATCAATGCTAAGGACAATGGAAACAGTCGTTAGATGGGAGATACAACATGTAGGTTAAGGACCGAGGTCGTGCTATGGCTGGATCACCTTATCACCCTAGGGATCAGCTACTAAAGGGGGACTTTGAGTTACTAGGAAGGCGCTAAATTTGGGGCTAGAGAGATGGCTCAGCCTTATGAGCTACTCTTGACAAGGATCTAAGTTCCATTCCTCGCAACCACATCAGGAAACTCATATCTGCATGTAAGTTCAGCCCAGGAGCATCCAACACCTCCTTGGGCATTCATGAGCACATGTGCCCACCCAACATACACACAATTAATAATAGAGTCTTTTTGTTGTGTTTTGTTTTTTGTACTTTTTACTGGATATTTTATTTATTTACATTTCAAATGTTTCCTTTCCCCATTTCCTCCCCCTAAAAATCCCGTATCCCAATCCCCCTCCTCCTGCTTATATGAGCTTGTGCCCCCACCCACCCTCTCATTCCCACCTCCCTGACCTCGAATTCCCCCACATTGGAGTTTTTTTTTAAAGAAGTTACTAAATTCCTGCAGAAGTTTTGCTTTTTTAAAATTCTTGCTCTGAGTGATTCTTATTTATAAGCAAGAGAATCATAGATTTTACACTATGTTTTTAATATTTTATACTTTTAACTATGAAATAATGCATGAATAATCTTGATGCTTAAACGATGCAAATGATGTTAAATATAATATCAAACCTTCCAAACCTCAGGCAATATCAACTCCTTTCCAAGAGGCAAGTTTGCAACATGCACAGTAGCCATCCAGATTTTCTAAAGCTATCTCAATATATATTATACCTTTCTTTCATAGTTTTCTAACATGAATGGAGTATCCTAACAAATGCTATTCTTCACCCAGCAAAACATTTTGGAGCTCCTTCAGTGCCTGTATACATTTACAGGTGTGTGTGTGTTGTGTGTGTGTGTGTGTGTGTGTGTGTGTGTGTTATATGAAGATGTAATGCAGGCACATGTGCCTATGCCAGTGCCTGTGAGGCTCAGGGTCAAGGTCAAGTGTCTTCTCTACTGTGCTTCACCATTGGCTAGACCATCAGCCCCATGCTTCACCATTGGGCTAGACCATCAGCCCCATGCTCCCACTGAGCTAGACCATCAGCCCATGCTCCACCACTGGGCTAGACCATCAGCCCCATGCTCCACCATTGGACTAGACTGTCAGCCCCATGCTCCACCATTGGACTAGACTGTCACACCCATGCTCCACCACTGGGCTAGACCGTCAGCCCCATGCTCCACCACTGGGCTAGACCATCAGCCCCATGCTCCACCACTGGGCTAGACCATCAGCCCCATGCTCCACCATGGGCTAGACTGTCAGCCCCAGGGGTCCCTGGACCCCACCTGCCAAACTCCCAGTACTGGGGCTGCAGATGCACACCACTACATGTGTGCTGGGGATTTGATCTTGGGTCTCCATGTTTGTCCAGCAAGCACTTTAAGCCATGTTAACCTTCTTTATAGACTTCTTCATCCCTCAGCAGTTGTATTTACTCCCACATAACTTATTGGTGGGCATTAATTTATATCCTACTTTTAGGTATTAAAATGATCTACTTCACACACACACACACACACACACACACACACACATAACTTTCCAGTGTTGAAGCTCAAACTCAGGAACTTGTACATTCTGGCCAAGTATTATACTACTGAGATACATTCCTAAACCTCAAATACATCTTTGCAAGAATTACTGCATCATAAGGAGTACAAGTATGCAATTCTTCAATTGTAAACATCAAAAAATATTCACCAAACTAGTTTATGCAAAAAAAAAAAAAAAAAAAAAAAGGCAATTACATAGTGACTCATGAAACTGGATAAGAAAAGGCAGGTCGGACTTTAGTCATGGTTTAATCCAGAATTGGAAATACCCATTCTTTTAATTTTTCTGGCTTTAATATATTTTCAGTTTCCACATATCAAAACTTCAATTTCTAGTCCTCAAAGTCATGGAGATTCCAACCTCACATTCCATATTATGAGCAAAAGCAGAGAAGAGGAATCTTTATCCCAGATTCCCAGAAAATTCCATTAGACACTTGTATCCCATGCCTTTTCCCTCCTGTATACACTGAGGGTAGACTAGCAGGAATGGAAATGGAGAAAAGAGATCAGAGAGGAGTAGGGAGAAATGGGCTAGAACTTGCCTACATATGGATAAACAACATACTGCTTCCTGTTTGGCCATATTAGGAGAGTCATTCATTTAAACCTACAGAGAGCAAAACCAAGAAGAAAAAGACTCACTTCTCTCTCTATTCCTCCCACTCAGTAAAGCTAGAATCCCTGAAGGTTGTGTATAAAATGAAACTAAGAAGATTAGAAAGTCAAGTAAAAAGACACAGGCTGGATGTATGGTTCTATTATAAGCACAAAGCTGTGGGTTTTATCTACAGCACGCCAGGGGATGAGGGAGATGAAGACTCTCTGGGGACTCCAAGTCCTGAGACATAAAGCAGTAATGACCTTTTTGAATGAAATATACTAGACTTGAAACTAAAGAAGAATCCCAAACAGAAATGATTCCAGGAATACACAGAAACACACACCCCAGCCCCTGAGTCAAAGAACCAAGAAATCCAGAAATACAGACAATGACTGTTAGCAGCTGTCTAGCCAGTCTGTAAAAAAAATGCAGCCCACTTCTTTCTTTACCTACAAAGCTGAGTAGGGAGATCAGGGTTCTACTTCATCCAGACACCCCAGGCACTCTGTTTACTTCTGCCCAAACAGAATCAGAAAAAAACTAAGTAGAAATCAAGACTTTCATCCCACCTGGAAGGAATTTACCTCCTCTCAAAACACAGCAGCTGTATAGGAATCATGGACACTCAGCCTTGTCCAGCATCATGGAGACCCATCTTTTCCTTAGTGGAGCACCATCTGAGGTCGGTGAATGGGAAGCCAGGCCTTCTGCTATCACTTTTCCCAACACCTACCTATCAGCCCCTGAGTCCTCACCTTGAGGTTAGTGGAAACCTACTGGGAAGCTGCAAACTGCATCTCCCCCTAGGATTCACAGGGCACCCTCTCAACTGAGTCTCACCAAAGGAAGGCAAGTGGAGGCCTTGAGTTCTTCCACCTCAGCAGGAGTGAGGTGGTGCCCTTTATTCCTCAATGAGTTCTGTATCAGAGGAAAACATTAAAACAGAAAACTAAGCAACATCTAGAGTCTCTTGGGAGATACTCAAATGGTGAGTCATGCCGGGGACCAGGAAAACTTGAGTTCAAGTGAGAGAAAAACAAGCTTTAAGCACTAGGGTGGCAAATACAAGATGCTGTGGTAAAGATTTCAAGGCAGCTGTGGGTTTAAAAAAAAAAAAAAAAAACACTTCAATAATGTCAGTGTTTTATTGCAGTGAACAGACACCACGACCAAGGCAAGTCTTATAAAGGACAGCATTTAATTGGGGCTAACTTACAGGTTCAGAGATTCAGTACATTATCATCAAGGCAGGAACATGGCAGCATCCAGGTAGGCATGGTGCTGGAGGAGCTGAGAGTTCTACGTCTTCATCTGAAGACTGCTAGCAGAATACTGGCTTCCAAGCAGCTAGGAGGAAGGTCTTAAAGCCCATACCCACAGTGACATACCTACTCCAACAAGGCTACATCTTCCAATAGTGCCATTCCTTGGGACAAGCATATACAAACCATCACAAATAACTTTAAAACATGATTGAATGAAAAAATAATAGAAAATTTTAAGAAGGAAATACATAAAGAAAAATGCATACAAATGTTGCATCTAGAAATTGCAATAATCAACTATTTAAATCTCAAATAATAGCAACATGGTTAAAAAAAAACAATCTATGAACTTGAGGAAACTTGGAATCTATGAAGAACACAAAGTAACTAATCTGGGATGGAGGAAAAGGAGCTGAAGTTCAGAGTTCAGGCTATCACAAAGACCCCGAGTTAACTACTCTGATGTAATCAGTGTCCAAAGAAGAGATGAGTGGGCCTTAAAGCTACAATGGCTGCTTAGTGAATTGCCCCAAATCAAGCAAAAGATTTAAGAAGCTGAATGAAAGCCCAAACAAATCAATAGGGGCATACTCAAGCAAATCTGCAGAAAATAAGAAGCAAGGAGAAATTTAAAAAAAAAAAAAAAAAGCTTTTTTTTTCAAAAGTGATGGGGAGAAATGATACCTTGAGTAATGGGAGGAAATTTTAAAAGACAGGTTTCCCATGAGAAGTTATGAAGGGAGGAAGGAGGGAGGGAGGGAAGGAGGGAAAGAGGAGAGAAGAAAGAAAGGAGAGAGAAAGGAAAGAAGACTTTTTTTCAAGACTCAACAGACAAGACCTGCTATTCTGAATTCTAGATTCAGCAAAATCATCTTCCAAATGAATAAACGAAAGAAATGTGCAAAAAAAGAAAATAGAGAAAATGTATGACCTGCACACCAACTGTAAAACACTGGGACTAAATCAAAGTCTTAAAAGACCAAGAAAATGATTAAAAAAAATAAAAAGGAAGCAGGGCAGGACATCAGGGAGGAAGAGGAAATAATGGAAAGAAGAACGACATGGGTAGGTTAAAGGATTTTCTTATTCCTGTTAGACTTCGGCACACAGCTTAGAACAGACAATGCCAGACCAAATGGTTCTAAGATGGTGGGGTGGGGGGTTTATTCTGGGCAGAGGGCAAAGGTGGGGAGAGAAAAGGGAGAAGATGGTATAAGAAGAAAGAGAATGGAGGCCGGCCATGTCCACGTGGAGAGAGGGAGAAGGGAGAGAGGGGAGGGGGGAGGAGACAGGGAGAAGCTAGAGGAAAGAGAGCAAGAGAGCAAGAGAGTAAGAGAGTAAGAGAGAGAGGGGGGCAAGCAGCCCCTTTTATAATGGACAGGTCTACCTGGCTGTTGCCAGGTAACTGTGGAGTTGGAGTTTAGACAGAATACTAACATTCCCCCATTTTGGTTTAATTAAAAAAGAAAAATTAGAAAGAGGTGACAGCGAAGCAGGAATAGGGTTGTTGTGATATCTGGCTACTTCCTGCTGCATTGGGGGCGACATGTCTCTATGGGGAACCTAGAAGAATGGGTATGGGGGATGTTTGTCCAGTCTTAGGAGAGTTGACTGTTTTCTGCTGTCCAGGGTCTATGGAGCGAGCCATTTGAGGATAGGTCAGAAGGAACAGGTCCAGTAGAAGCAGCTGTGTGTGTGACAGGAGATGGAGCATCTGGAGGTTGCTTCTCTGGAGCTGTTCTGAATGTGCCTGGACATGACAAGATGTAGGGAATAAGATAAAGTACATTGGGGAGAAAAAAAATTTTAAGATGTACATTTGAAACCCAGAGGGATCCCACCCTTTGTAATAGGTAGTAAGTGGGAACTTTAGTCAGATGTACTTATCTGGATGGCATCTATTTGGTCCATGAGAGGTAGATCTGAGTGGGTTTCCTGTAGCTTATAAGTTTACAGAACAGATAACAGCATGAGTTAACACGAGCAGTCTTTAAGATGAGCCTTTGTTGGATCATATAGTGGAATGTTTTATTAAGTTTAGGCAAGTTTATAGGAACTTAGATAATATTAGGTCAGTAGGATAGTAAGAAGAGGAAATATGAAGCATTTAATTGATGGCAACTGAGTTTAGGTAATGAGGTAACAGATATCTGTGAAAGTTAATCTGTCAGTGTAGTCAGAAGTCTGAGAAAGAGTAAACAACAATCTACCAGTTATATATTATTTTAAAAAATGACAGAGTCCACTAGCCAACAGTTCCCGTGGTCTCCATAGTCTCTTGGGTGAAGTCAGATTGACTTCCAAGCATAGAAGACACAAGTCTTCTTTTCTGTGGAATGGATACGCATGACATGAGAAATGACCTACCTTGGTTTGAATTAGCTAAGTCATTTGACTCAGAGTATCCAGTTTAGTCCACTGCATTAGTGACTGTATCATCACATACAATCCAGGCTGTATCTTCTAGGTGTCCAGTGTCCAAGTCTTCTGAAACCATCTTGGGTCAACTGTTAGAGGCTTTGGGGATTCTGTCGGCCATAAGCTTAAAAAATACTATTAACAGACTTCTAACAAGATTGAGAGCCATAAGGATTGGTTGTAACTGAATAGAATTTAATAGCAGTAGTAAAAATCTATCAAGACAAGAGTCTTTCCTATCCTGTCTTAAGTAACTTTGGTGGGTTGTGTAGGTAGAGAAAAGCACATTTTTGTGTTAGCAAAGAAACATTTGGCTAGGACCAGAATAAGAAAGCTGGCAACAGTGGCATATGATTGTATGGCTGGCAGGTTGGGGCTGTGGGCCACAGGTGCTGCGGGTCAGGTCTGCAGCAGCAGCGACAGGGCGGGACTTCCTACTAGTGGCTGGAAGTCACTGCCCATGCCTCTAGCAGCTAGTCTGCAGTGGACAAGGAAAAGCAAGCATGTCCCATATCGTAGCAATGTTCATGTTAGCTGTTCTTGTGGCAGAAGGCACCGCTAGCACTCACTTTACAGGTCCTGAGCAGAGAGGGAGAAAGAGTGCCTCCCTTGAATGCTTGGGCAGCCAAGCCCTTTGCACAGGTTGTTGCGCACACGGGGAAGCAAGTCTCAGAGAGGGTCCCTGGCAGGATGCAAGTAGACCCAGAGCAGAGCTATGAACCACAGAGGGGAAGGGAGTAAGCCGGTCCCGGACCACTGCTTCAGGCAAACCAACTGGCCGCAAATGACGGAGGAGGAATGGGGTGGATACTAGAATGAGGGTCAGGGAAGCACAAGGTTAGCTCCGAGCACAAGAAATCTTTCCTGGGACCATGTGGATGGTTACTCTGACCAGTGGGGAATGGGGGAACGGGTAGTAACACATAGAAGGATTAGAACGAAGGTAGATAAATGCTTGGATGTAGGGAACTTCTTTCTATTTACCAGACCATGTGGATGGTTACTCTGACCAGTGGGGAATTGGGGAACGGGTAGAACACATAGAAGGATTAGAACGAAGGTAGATAAATGCTTGGATGTAGGGAACTTCTTTCTATTTACCAGACTGCTGGCAGTATGTGTTAAGACCCTTTAAAATGATTGGGTCTAGAGTACCATTAAGTGGCCACTTTAATCCATTATCTAGAGGGTAGCAAACCCAGACCTTATTGCAGAGGTGTATCAATTTGGAAGGCCTCAAATCAGGCATTAATCTTAGAGATTTGAGGTTTTTCAGGAGACAACCCAGTGGGGTGTCTGTGGGTGCAGTTGAAGACAATGTGGTACCCATTGGGTGATGGAGGCTGTTACCGGAGCTATTCTATCGGAGTCCCTAAAGAAAAGCAGCCAATTGGAAGCTCCTTACCAATTAATATGCCAGTGGTGTGTTTTCGGGCTTGTGCAGTCTGGTATCAGGAAAGATGGAACTGTGAGGTCTGTGTCCTTGTCTGGCTACCCAGCCCACATGGCAGAGCACCATATGGGGGCTGCAGTGGCACAGCTCACATGGTAGAAGTTTCATGAGCCTCACAGCAGCGGATGGAGTCAGTCTGCAGCAGCAGTGGAAATATATGTGGTTGGTGAGCAGCAGATGGTGGTGGCAGTGGTGGTCACACCACGTGACTATGGTCTTGCATGGAGTCACAGCAACCAGCAGCTGGCAGGAGCTGCCACAGTACCTGAAGTATTTGGTCTCAGCCCAAATGCACCAGTGTTAGACTTTGGTGTGCAGCTTAGAACAAACAACACCAGACCAAATGGTTCCAAGGTGGGGGTGGTTATTCAGGGCAGAGGGCAAAGGTGGGGAGGGAAGCAGGAGAAGATGGTGGAGAGAAAAGAGAAGAGGGAGAGGAGAGAAGTAGAGAGAAGTGGAGGCTGGCCATGACCACGTGGAGAGAGGGGGAAGGGAAAGGGGGGAAGGGCGAGAAGACAGGGAGAAGCTAGATGCAAGAGGGCAAGAGAGCAAGAGAGAAAAGAGAGAGAGAAGGGGGCAAGCAGCCCCTTTTATAGTGGGCAGGTCTACCTGGCTGTTGCCAGGTAACTGTGGAGGTGGAGTTTAGACAGAATACTAACAATTCATACTTCCTAAACTACATTCAACAACAAAGGCAGACGTATGTCATCAAATGCCAAGATGCTAAGGCTGCCACTCAGCGGTACAGCAACTGCCTACCATTAACCCTTGGCTGGACATTCAATCCCAAGGTCCACAAGAAAATAAAGGTCCAAACTAAAATGAAGTCTTTTTTAAAGAGGGAGGGCTGGCTAGAAAGATGGAGCAGCAGTTAAAAGTGCTTACTGCTCTTATGGAGGACACAGGTTCAGTTCCCAGCACATACATGGTGGCTCATAACTCCAGTTCCAGGGGATCCAATGCCCTCTTCTGTCTTCCATGGGCTTCTGCATGCACATAAGTTCACACAAGGACACCTACATATTATATATTTTTTTTTCAAAGAGAGAAAAAATGTTGGAGACAGCTGTAAATTTAGGAAAGTCAATGAATGACTTTAAAAAGTAAGGATTCTGAATTTCCCTGGAACTGGTCAGTGGTCACCAGCAGATCTCGGGAATAGCAGCAGAGTTTGTACTTGACAGCAATGGTAATGACAGAATCTCGTCATACTCCACACCTTCCACCAATGTCACTATCCTGGTTCTACTGACATGCTACAGTTATACAAGGTATAGCAATTGGGGACAACTGGGCTAAGGGTACATGGGACTTGACAGTTTTGCCCATTTAAAAACATTGAAACCAGAAACACTTCAGATGGTGAGGAGTCATTACATCCGTGCAGCCTCTATCCCATCCTGGAGTTCTTTCACTAAAATAAAGCACTGTCTTCCTCTTGGTGGCACAGTTCCACAGCAAAAATACAGAACTTGAAAGAAAATATAAACTCCAGCTGACCTGAGATGCAAATCTATTTCCTCAGCAAAACCAATGAGCCAGGGGGAAACCATGTAGGTTGTAAGGTTTTCTGAACATGTGGAAAAGATAGAAGAGGAAGGGTGCTTAGCAACCTCTGTGCTCTGACTGTGTCTCCAAGTTCATAGGCTGGAGACAGAATCCCCATACAGTGGTGCCTGGGTAGTTGGAACACAGGGCTCTGCCCTCCTTGTGGGCTACTGATGGTTTCACAACACTGGGCTAGTTCCTGGGAGAGTGTTTATCATGAAAGTGAGCCTGGACTCCTGTTCTCCTGTTCTCCCCTTCTCCTGTGGGACATTTAATGACAGAAAGAGAAGGCTGTTACCAAGTGGCATCCGTGACCTTGAACTTCCCAACATCCTGAACGGTACTGTCTGGAACTCATCTCTGTTCTCTACAAATCTCAGATATTCTGTTATAGCAGCAGCAAATAGGCCAAGGGGCCAACTTGGGTTCATGAAAGGGATTTATTACATCAAAACTGATTAAACTCTCCACTAATTCATGTCTTAACCAATTGATTTCCTGAGTAATCTCCATGTTTTAAAATCCAAAGAAGCTATAGTCAAGAAACAAATAGAATGAAAAAAAAAAAATCCCTCACGCCTTGCTTACAGCCCCAGGGAAGATGAACCCATCCACAGAAGGCAGCTGCTGCCGCACCACCACCCCAGCCAGACTGAAATTTCATATAATGCTGCTCCTGAACCACTTTTCAAAATTCAGACCATGTAGAAGCCAAGAAAAGGACTGTACTAGTACCCAAAGCTTTATTTGCTCTTTCCACAGACTATCTTGACGGGACTGGCCTTGGTCATCCACGTGACTCTGGATCCTCACAAAGAGAATACTGACTTGTATGGTTGCTGAGTCAGAATATGAATAGATGAGTGAATGAACAGCTGTGGGCAGAATGGGATGATGGGAAAAGAGAGCTAACCACATTGGAAACCAAAAGAGAAGGTGGCCTGTGAGAAACTTAAAATGGATGCTGGAGGTTTAAACTGCAGGGCCACTGAGATTCCTTTCCCACGCATGCCTGCCACCCTCCTGTTCACTGAGATCCCCTTCTCACCCGTGCCTGCCACCCTCCTGTCCACGCCGGCCAGGGACGAATGGGAGTAGTTTATTAAGGGAAGCAGGCATAGCTCCAAACCTGTTTTGTTGCTGAGAAGGAGCAAGAACAATGATGACTTCCCATTCTTATTTTTCCCCATAACATTGTAAAATTAATCTCAGTCAACTTTAAATTTCAAAGGACTAAGACTGTATGTGTCATTTGGTTCAGTAGTTGTTATTCTCTCTCTCTTTTTTTTTTTTTTTGAAGGCAAAAAGAATTTTTAAAAAGCTAAAGAAATAGAAGGAAAGAAATGAAAGGACATACATTTTTGAAAATAAAATTGAGGTTTATATTTAAAAAACAGAGCAGGCAGGAAAAAAAAAAAAACAGTCAACTGAGAAATCTACAATTACCTCATTCTGTCTGGTCTGGCAGTCATATAATCCAAGACAGCATTTCCGTTATTATCCTAAAAATTAAGCAGATATTTATTAATATCATTGTTTAGGAAGTTAAACCTGAAATAACTCTACCCACATTATTTAGCAATAGACACTCACAGGAAGCCTGCTGTTCACATCTAGAAGGACCAGACCTAATTCAGCTAGTCACTGGATGGACACGGGCCATCCCTGAACAGCTTGGGGAATCTGAGGACGGCTTAGAAGGCCTGGCCAGAGCCTCCAGCCATGTCCTTGAAAGAATAAATGTAGCATATTCTATAAGTAAAACTGAATCTTTAAATGAATCAATCCTAAATAAATTTAAGTTTGTTTGTTCATTTGTTTTTTGAGATAGGACAAGCCTTTGTTTTTCAAGACAGGGTTTCTCTGTGTAGCCCTGGCTGTCCTGGAATTTGCTCTGTAGACCAGGCTGGCCTCGAACTCACAAAGATCCATCTGCCTCTGCCTCACAAGTGCTGAGATTAAATGCATGAATCACCATACCCAAATGCAATATACTTTTAATACAAATAAAAAGATATGTTGAAGATATAAATATTTACTGTGGTAGTCACTATGATTTCCAAAACCCATTTGCATCAGCCAGGAGATAACAGTTTCTCTTGCCAGTTTCTCAGAATTGACTCCCAAGAAGTTAATAAAATCCAAAATTAACCATAAATTAAACACACAGATTTTATTCTCTCTCCCATGTGGGGGTGGGTAGTCCAAAGCTAAAAAGGCTGGCTCCTGCAGTCACGAGGGAGGGACCTGAGATCATTTTAGTTTCTGGATCTATCAGACTCTGACTTAACACTTGTTCTCGAGCTCCGTGGTGACTGTGGCAATTCAACCATCGCGCTCACATCCTAGAAATCAAAAAGAAGATATGGGTTCAACAGAAGGTGTTAATTCTCTTCGAACAATACCTTCCAAATGTTCTAAACAGCATGTTTATCTTAAACATTACAGATCTTTTACTTATATAATATGATTTCTGGTTTTGTGGTTTTATGGAATTTTTCTGTGTATAAGTGTGTGTCTGCATGTGTATGTTTCTTTTGATCTTTTTCTTAGTTTTTTTCTTCCTGTTTGTTTATTTTATCCCATTCTGGTTTCTATTATCTTATTTTTTATTTACTTATTTATTTTAGATGCTGCTTGTTTTCTAATGAGAGAGAGCAAGGAAGAGTGTAGATTTGAGTGGGTGGGGAGGCAGGGAGGACCTGGGAGGAGGAAAAGCCATAACCAAAATATAGTGTATGAAAAAGAATCTATTTTCAATTAAAAAAGAAAGAAAGGAAACAAGGAGGAGGGATGACCTATTTGTAGAGGGATTTTAATCCAGCAACATGCCTAATCTGGCAAGGCATCACATCCAAAGACCTAGTTCTGTGGACTCTGGTTGGAGTACAGACACGCCTTTAGTATGCATCTTTAATCCTAAACAATGATGTCTAATTGAGGGCCAGACAAAGTGATGAATCAGAGAAAGATTTGACAGACTGAGTCAGAGATAGGATGTACCCAACTCTCATGAGAACAGACAGGAAAGAGAGGCAACTTAAGAGCAACACAGAATGCATCGAGGGGAAGGCAGTTTGGTGAGTTCAGCTCAGTTGAGTTCAGTTCAGAGCAGTCAGTTGGGTACAGTTCCATTTGGTTCCCTTCAGTTTATGCAATCAGTGAAGTCAGTACAGTTCAGTTTCTGGAATTCAGAGGCAATTTTTCCAAGCAGAGAAGTTCAGTCAGAAGCTCAGAGAAGCCAGTTTGAATGAGTCAGCTTGGAGAGGAGTTTAAACCAGAACAGCTGAGTTGGACCAGCCAGCCAGAGTTCAGAAAGAGTGAGTTTGTTTAGCAGTCAGTCTCAGAGGCTGAAATATTCGAGGCCTAGGTTAGCAGATGGAGGCTGGAAGCTGAAGCCTTCAAGGTCAGGGCTTAGAAAAGATCAGATTGTTAAGGAGGCTAAAAGCTTCCACATCTAAGGCTAGGAGTAACTAGTTAGATAGAAACACTCTGGCTCAGTCCAAGCCATGGGGCTTGGGGATGGGGGATGGCTCTCATCTCATTCCTTCTTCTGAGGAAATAAAAGCAACATTTACAGGTATTTATATTCAATCATTCCCTTTCAAGTGGCCAATGTGACTATTATTAAAAAATATATATCATTTACCAACAGAAAATCTACTTACTTACATAAATATCCTTCCTCCATTTTCTTCCCTTTTTACTCTGTATTCCTTTCCCTTCTCTTTCAGAATCTATCAGAATCTGATCTATCAGATTAGGCAAAGAAAAGTGTCTATGCAGGTAGAATTGAGAGCAGATGTTGGTCAGTGTTTGGGTGTCAGAGTTCAATCAGAACAATCCAGGGAATCCAGAGGGATGGATGCACTCAACTCTAGTGAGAACAGACAAGAAAGAGGCAGGGCGGGTATTGTAGAATTAAATATTAATAAATAAGTCCCAATGGTGTGATTTGCTACCTGCCCCCAATGCTTTATGTTCCTGAATGAAAGACATACACAGAGCCTTTATATTTTAATATGCCTTAAACAGCACAATAGCTGAGCTACTGCCTAACCTCCATGTGGTTAATCCTAAGTTACTACTTACTAATTCTATGTTCTATCTGGTTTGCCCGGACCTAGTTGGGCAGCCCTGTGGGCCAAGCTCTCTCAGCTCCTTCACATGATGGCTTTGCCTCTCTGTGCTGCACTCTTCTCAGGCATGGCATCTCTCCTTTCCTATACACTCTACCGACATGGAGGACCTCCTCCTTCTCCCTCTACTCCCAGTTCCAAGCCCAGGAAATCCTAAAATCCTGCCTCTGTCTGTCCTCCCCAGCTATTGGCCATTGGCATCTTTATTTACCAATCAGAACTAACTGAGGGCAGGTTCCCAGAAGCTACCTGCAGACAATCTCAGTCAGCAGTTTTGGGAGGAACATAATTAGCACTCGGAATACAAGCAGCTACAGGTATGGTCCCTGGCATAAGACATCACATCAGAAGCTGTCTTTTGAGGATAAGAGGGCAAGAGGGGGAGGAGCCCAGGCTAGGAAATCAGACTTCAGTGTGCTAATCTGGCTGCTTACCTGAGAATGAATCTGTTGAGTAAATACAGAAAGAACAACACGAAGAGCCTATGACGTGATGAAACAAGAAACCAACAGCTAAAGTAGATATAGGTTAGCCAACCAGACTGATCAAAAGTTTGACGAGGAAAAGGACATCTAGCTACCAACATGGTCTGGAATATACCACTTCATCAAGTTAGCACTATCAGTGTGGAATGAACAGTTGTTACATAATAGTATCACCTCAAGAAATAAGTAACCTTAATCTAATCATGAGGAAACATCACACAAACCCAAAGGAAGACATGCTACATAATAACTGAAATATGATCTCCAGAAGTAGGAAGGTTGTAAACATCAAGAAAGACTAGCAAACTGTTCCAAACAAGAGGGCATTTAAAAGATAGGACAATAACCATTCCAATCAGACTTCGCCTGGGTCCTTGTCCTATCAAATCCCTAGTAGCCCAACTGAATAAGTCTGAGTGGATTTGAGGATTTAAACCTCACTGATTTCCCAATTTTGAGGCTAACACAATAGCTAGGAGAAGGTTCGTATTTGTAACTAAATACATACATAGTAATGTATTTAGGAGTTAGTGGACAATAGATCATCAATTAATCTCACTGAGTTAAAAAATTCTGTTACTTTGTGATTATTTCATAATGAAGGGATTTTTAAAACAAATTTTTTATCAGAATAATTGTTGTTTCAGAGGGCTTATAAAAATTTTTTCTTATGAGAGATTATCATTTTCAGTTGCACTGTTTTGTCTTGCAGACTTTAAGTAGTGACGTGGGTGGTTTGAATCAAAACATTGAGTTATTTGTAGACACAGAGTTTGAAACTGCATTGCATTTCCCTGCAGCCAACTGCTAAAGAAAGTCACATTCTTATTGACCTTGTCCTAGATGAAGGTCATTGTCCAAAACTGGCTAAAAATATCCTGTAGCTAGAAAAACAGAAAGAAGCATAATGGAAATTTTTACCTCCTTTTAAAACTATCTTTTCTCCTGAATAGAAAACTTCATTAACTAGCCTCAGGGGAAAAACCCTTAAATCAAAACTTGTCTTTCCCAAAGTCATCAATCATACGGTTTTATTTCTTAGGGATATTGATGACAAAGAATACATCTCAATTTCAGAGAGATGCTCGTTCACAAGGATATGTGCAATTCATAAAGATCCCTGTGTGTTCCACGAAGAGCACTTAGCCATTCAAAAGAAATGTGTAACAGGCATCTGAGTGCATGAGCAGAGTTTTCATGTCCAACTGCCATGTGCTCTGTACACAGAATTGTTTTTCAAATTTCTGAATACCCAAGAGAATATCTAAGTAATTCATTAAAATCCTGGCAGTAGGCTTCAGCTCCAGCTTTGCCTGAAAGCTGCCTTTAGTGGAGCTGAACTCTCCCACAGAAGACCTTTTGTAGTTGCTGCCTGTCTCTGTAGGGGCAATTCCTGGAGGAACCCTAGCTACTGAGATCCGGAATGAAAAACTGAATAAATAAAATTCCCATCTCCCAAGAGCAGGGTTGTGTGCCATTTTGAATGCCCTAGGAATAGGCTTTTGATTGGAATTAAATTGTACAGTGTTCCACATCAGGGGACTCTGGTGTGCAAGGTCAGATGTCAGCTGAGGGAGGAAGGGTATGACAGGCTGCCTGCAGATGCTGGGTCACACAGGCTCTCCCCTTGGGAGGACTCCACACTAGAAACCTGTGGTGACAATCTTAAAGAGGGCTCTCTTTGCAAGGAACGTGACATACATTTTCAAGGTGTCGTTCTGAGTTTATTGTCAGCGGCAGCTGCAGGTTCCTTCTCTTGGCTTTGCTAAGTGCTGAGAACTGTTTCCTGACTGCACTTCTCCACACCAGCTCCCCCACTGCAGTTTCCTCCCAGAGCCTATCTCTTTGGTGCCTTTGTTCTCAACACAGAATAGGCCCCACAAGCATTGATCAATGTTCTCTGAGTACCCAGTGACTCATCTGCTAAAGATCAGTCTTCCTTAAACTTCTTCTCTTAAAATTCCAATTGTGGTTTAGTATTATTTCTCATGAATCATTGCGTATAAAGAATGTGATCGGACCTGAGGTATATATTTTTAAAATAACTATAACATAGGAAATTCTTCTGAAGAAGGTTTTGCTGTGCCAAGAAGGTGAGTTTGGAGCCTTCTCTGTGTACATCGTAATACAAGAGCAGACCCAGGCAGTTTGTCATCAGAATCCCCATACAGACCCTGCTATCTTTTGGTTCTCTTAAAAAAAAAAATTAACTTCTGTGAAAGTTTTGAGATTTGTAAGTAATCATTAAAAGTTTTTATTACAGTCTCACTAATGTTTCCTGTTAAATTTGACTTTAAAAATGTGTTTAAAGCTTTTCTTGCATTCAACACTCTATACCATTCAAAACCTTGGGCCTACTTACTTTCTGCCACAGTTTTTCTTTAAATCATGATCTGTGGGGTTGGAGCAATGGCTCAGTTGGCAATGCTTTCTGTGCGAACATGAACCCCGAGTGCAGAGGACCCAGAAACCATGTTTAAAAAAAAAATTCCTGATCCGTTATGTTAGGACTGAAACCTGGGACTAAAAGCTGAAGTGCCCAGTTAACAGATCAAGGCAGACCTGACCACCAGGCTCTCCCCTAAACCCTCAGCTCCTACCTGTCACAGGGTCACCCTGGCTGACATACCTCACCCCCAACCTAAACTTCTCCAGCCCAGTGCTGGGCACCCTTTCCCTATAATCCAGCCTTTTTTTTTTTTTTTTTTTTTTTTTTTTTGGCCCCTTTGGTCTCTCTGTTCCCTCCTGCCTCTCCTCACCTAGTGCTGCTCAGTCTGGTCATGTCCACTCTGAACTCTCTCAGATGTCTCTCCTCTGAGTATGCTCTCCCTTTTATCTACCATAAGCATTCTCCTCCAACATTTCTAGAAACAAGTCCTTTTTATTTCTTTTTTCTTTAAGTCTACAAGCCTGTAACCCAGTAGTAGAGGACAGGGGCAGAGGGTCCCTGGAGAGCACTGGCCAAACAGTCCAGCCAATTGGGAAGCTAAGGTTCCATGAGAGATTCTATCTCAGAAAATAAAAATAGATCCCTTCTTTCCTCTCACCTTGCCCCTAGCCCGTGGCAGTCAGCAGAGCTGGCTCCATGGTCATGAGAACAGGTTAGCTGGCCCTGCCCCTCACCAATTACAGCTCTCAGGAGAGCAAGCCCTGCACTTCACCTGGGCAGCACAGCAGAGCTGGTCCTGGTGGAAGGAGTAGGTAAGCTAGCCCCATAGGGGTGAGTCCTCTGCCATGATGTGGTGTGGATGCAGGGGTGATACCCTCCAACACACACACACACACACACACACACACACACACACACATACACACACACACAGTGGCCCTGGGGTCATGAGAGTGGGAAAACTAACCAGGACCCTCACTGGCTGTGGCTGGTGCAAGGGGACCTGGCATATCACCTGGGCAACACTGGAGCTGGTCCTGATAACAAAGGCACAGGTGAGCCAGCCCTGAGGCTGTGAAAGCAAGAAGAGACCTGGCCTCCTTGTGGGCTGCAGCACTTGGGAGAGTGGGCCCCACTCCTTGACTGGGTAGCACAGTAAAACTGGCTCTAGAGGCATGGGTGTGGCTCAAGGGCAGGAGAGCAGGAGAGCTGACCCTGCCTCGTGTCCATGGTGGCTTTGGGTGGCCTGACCAGAACAGTCCTGGAGAGCTTGCCCTGAGTTGTAGATAAGGTAGAGCCAGACTGGCTGTTTAGCTCGGCCCACCCCAAAATCTACATCATCTGTGAACTGTTGGGGTGCATGAAAGAGCAGGTCCTGTCTGTTAAAGCTGCAGGATCTCCATGACACAGGGCAACAACAGGATAACCAGGAGGAGTCCTGGTGAGGATCCAGTATTGATGGTGTGGCAGAAGCCAGAGGCCTCGAACCAGATTGCTGACTCATTGCAATGAACATTTCTGAAGATGTGTGGACAGAGTGGTATACTGTAGAACACTGTGATGTGGAGTGGTGGGCTGTGGGAAGCAGCTGGGTGCCTGGTTGAGCAAGTCTTGAACCCCGGACCTTTATCAGGACGGCAGGTGTTCGGCGCTGCCCCCAGGCCCTGGTTCTTCTCATTCAGCTTCGGCCCTCCACAGCCTCTCCCAAAGGGAGGTCTATGACTATCAGTCACGGAGGAACAGTGCCTCAGGCCCTCCCACATGTAGATGAGGTATCTGTAAGCTCTCAGTCCAAGCCAATAGGCATTATCTGCCAGACCCTAACCCACATGCAGATGAGGTATCTCTAAGCTCTCCAACCAAACCAATAGGCGTTATCTGCTGTCAGACCCTAACCCACCCTGAAACTGTATATAAGGGCTCTATTTAGGAGAAGTAAAGGTGTGTTCGAGAATCATCCTGGTGTCCGAGAGTTTCTGTCTCAAGAGCTGTAATACTTGGGGAGAGATCTGCTCTCCAGGAACCTTCCTGGGGCACCAAGCTGCTTCCTTGCCTGCTAGCTGGCTTCTATCGGCCCAGCCCGGGCGGCTCAGTGAGGAGAGACAGGTGCAGCACCTGGGAGTGACCGAGCTGTGACAGCGGAGACTTGAGCAGAGGCAGCATCGGAGGCAGGCAATCTCTCCTCCCTGCTTGCACTCGCACCCTTTTGGCCCAGACCTCTCACACCAGGCTAGGCTGAAGACCAACAGACAGTGGAGATGCGGGCAGAGGACCCTCCCTGCTCTCACTCTGTCCTCACCCGGGAGATCATCGTGGGACACCCTCCAGAACCAGGGACCCACACTGACACACTTCAGCTTCCGTGACAAGAGGTTTTCTATGCTCTGTTTTGTTTGTTTATTTGTGTGTGTGTATGTGTGTGTATTTTACTGGGGGGAGGTTACAAAAACAGAGGGTAAATACAAGGGGACAGGGAGATGTGTGGGACTGGGGTGCATCATGTGAAACTCACAAAAAAAATCAATAAAAGTTTAAAAAGGTGGGGAGGAGAGCCTTAGAAACCTGGCATTGACACCCATGCACACAAGTACAAATTCATAAGGTAATCTGTCTTTATCATTTCAATCTGCTGGAACCAGGGGACAAATTAAAGGTAACCACAAAAAGCTTTCCCTGTCTCGTGCATGGAATTAGAACAGCAGCACCGGGCTCAGGATGGGATGGGGCAGCCTGAAGCCTCCACTGTGCAATGTCGCCCTTCTTACCTCTGGTTCCCCAAATGCCCATCTAATCTGTGTTCACTCTTGGGAGCAATTGAAACAGCTCTATGTCCGGGTGTTGTCTGATAGCATCAAAGTCTTGTCACTTAATAGAAAGCCTGATATTGACACCAGGCTGGCCAGATGCTCTGCTGAGTCTCGGGAGGGTGGTGAGTGGCAAGTATTGAATGTGGGCAGGGAACAAAGCCAGCAGCAGCCTGAGAGAACAAAGGCCAGGTCTTGTCAGCGACCTGCCTCCGATAGGTCTGTGATTTTGGAAGTCACCTAAGTTTTCTGGACTTGCTTTATGCTGGTAGATGTTTCTTCCTGTGAGTCCTTTTGGACTGATTCTAAGCATCTGGGGTAATCCAATCCTCCTGCCCTCTTTCACAAGCCTCTTCATGATTTCAGCTAATCACATAAGCAAATTAATATCAGAGCAAAGACCAGATGCCTCAGGGGGCTGAGTATGCTCGTCCCTGCTTCTTCTCCCTGTGTTTTTATACTCCTTTTAAGGCATGGGTGAACACTAAAGTCTGCCCTGTGTTCTTCTCTTTGATATTACAGAGAGATGCCACAAAGGTTTCCCTGGAGAGATATTGATTCTAAGGAAGATTCACACATAAACGCTCACCCATGAGACTGCTAAGCCTGTGTGACCACCATACCCTGTGGGTCACACAGCTAGCTGTAAACTTCAGGAAGCTGACTTCATTGCTGGACACTCACCACCAAGGACTGGACTGATGAGGTTCCCGTGCAGAGCCAGGTCACCAACAGCTGAAATTGGAACATACATCCTAATGACATCCTGTTTAAGTGAAAGACAGAGTCCATTCCAAGGAATTGTTTTGTTTGAGGAGAGATGAGCTGGGAATGAGACACCAAAGAGCTGTGAAGAGCGAAGGTTCACCTCACCTCAGCATCAAAATCATACTGGTCTCTAGCATCACCTGCTTCTCTCACAACGAGAGGTCAGAAGGGTCAGGGGAAAGTGTACTGGGAGCAGGAGGAGAGAAGAGAACCAAAATCATGGGAGATCAAATCCTTCCCAGGCCCTCCAGACCTTTCATCCCCTCTTGGGTCCATTTCCAGGGTCTCTCCCTGGATGTCAGGAAGCCATAGAGAGAAGCCTTGTTTTCAGCCTCACAGTATTAATCACAAGTTGGAATGTCTCCCACTTGAGCATTTGGTGTGAAATGAGATGTCAGTCTGAGAGAAGAATCATTACTGTCTCCAAATACAAGACCGGAGCTAGACCAAAAAGAGGAGCACCCTCTAAGGAGTCTGGAGATCAGGTTTGTCTGTGATCAACCCACTAACCCTTAAACTCATAGACTGCCAGTCCTCACCTGCAGGATTCTAATTCCCCTTTCTCCATGCCTATGGAGAAATTGTTAAAACATTGGCTGCTGCACTGCATCCCTCCAGTGTCTGAGGTTCCTAACTTCCCAGGTGGTGCTAATGTTGGTCTGGGGGACACAGCTCACGAGTATCTGTGGGGTGAGGCAGGGGGTGCTACAGCATAGAAGGAAGCAGGAATCATCCTGCTCTGGATTTCCAGTTTATTCACATTCACTGACGTTGCTTTCCTTCTGGGATAACAATGGAAGGTTAATAATAGTTAAAATGATACTTTGGAGGAAACTGGTATAGTGTATGTGTCTCTATTCGCCTTGTTTACATAACTGACAATTACACTATAGGAATTGTGTAATTTGACTTAGAATTCTTTTTAAGAAATGCTTTTGTTAGTATATATTAACTATACATAGTGATTGATTTCACCTTGGCTGGATTACTTTTCTGTTGTTGGGATAAACAGCATGGCTAGAAGTGACTTGGGGATAGGAGGGGTTATTTTGCTTACACACCCTGATCACAGTCCATCGCAAAAGAAGCCAGGGCCGGAGCTCAAACAGGAGCAGAGGCAGGAAGCATGGAGGAAGACTGCTAGAACCCACACCATCTGCGCAGGGGTGGGACCTCACATAACAGCCTGAGCCCTCTCACGTCGGTCATTAGCAAGAAATGCCCCCTAGAATGTTCTACAGGGTAATAGGATGGAAGCATTTTCTCAGCTGTGGTCCCTTTTTGCAGGTGACGTCAGCTTGTGTTAGGTTGACAAAACTAACCAGCACAGTGACATGTATGGAAATACATGCTCTTCCTTGTTACCCTCTCTTGTCCCCTCAGAGACATCGCTTCTTCCCAGTCAACAACCTGTTTCTTCCAATGATTTTCCTCATAGTAGTCGCTAGCCTGTTTTGCCTTAACTGTCAGATTGACACAGCCCATAGTCATCTGATAGGAAAGTGTCAGTGGAGGAGTTGCTTAGATCAGACTGGCCTGAAGGCATGTCTTCAGAAGATTATCTTGATTATTAGTAGGAGGGGCCAGCCTGCTGTGGTGGTACCATCCAAACAAGTGGTTCTGGGTTGTTTAAGAAAGATAGCTAAGCGTGAGCCTGTGAGTGAGCCAGAAAGAAACAAACATTTCTGACCTGAGGAAATCTTTGCTGACTTAAGTGATAACTTTTTGCCATGAACCAGAAAAATCCTAGCGTGTGCACAGTGAAGGGGAGGGCTGCTGCTCACCGAGTATTCCTTCCTTAGCTCATTCCTTCCCACTGTAACCCTCAACACAGATGAGTTAAAGCATATGGGACGTTTCAAGCCTACACTTCTGGCTGAAAATCCATCCTCCAAACTCTACTCTTAGACATATGCACCAAGGTGCCACCACAGAGCACGGAGACACTCGATGAAATTGAATATAGTAATAATAGAGTAATACATCTTCAATAATTAAGTGATAGAATTAGCCAAGGTTTGCAGGACTGCTCAGACAACTATGTGTTTTCTTGTAATTCTACTTCTCCGTGCTTTAGGGACTTTAGAGGCTCCTGAAATGTATTTCTGGAACATTCCTCTGAGGCAAATAAGAAGCAAGTGTAATTATGTCCTCTTCACACACGGACAGGCAAACAGAAAGGAACGCACTGAAGCACAAGAGGCAAAAGGCCAAATGGTTCCGATGCAAACCGTGTTAAACCGTGTTCCTGCCAGCCTGCTTTCCTTTATTTGCACTGTGGGACCTCGGAAGGCATTGTTCTGTCATTTTTTATTTTTTATGGTTTTTTTTTTTTTTTTGAGGACATTTGAAGCAAGGAAATGACAAAACGGATGCTTGTGGGCAGCAGCAGTCCCAGCCTATGGAAAGCAAATGTGATTTTTGTGGGTAATATGACCATGTCTCCCCAAAGCTAAAGTCTCTCAGCCTTGATGAGCCCAAGCTGTACAATTTGATAGAGAAGCAAACAGAGAATTGACTCTAAACTAATAGACGTGATAATGGCTGCGAACCTCTGAAAGCGCTCGGCGTTTCGAGAAGACTATGCAACTGGGAATTTTCCCAAATTGGAATAGTTTTCAGTGGAACAGAAAATGTGCTGCCGCTGGCCACATGCTGTATTGCTGACTATAGAATAAAGCCTGACCCAAAGAAGAGGAGAACAGCCTAAAGTCAGCACTGTTAACCCTCATTGCTACTGTACCTTGGTTTTAGAAGAGATTTCTCCACAAAAACTGGAATTTAAAATTCCAGTTTAGGAATTCTTAATTTTTATAACCCAGGGCTGGGGGAATGGCTCAGTGGTTGCTGAACAAGTGTGAGGACCAGAGAGAACCTCAGCACCCAAGTCAATGCCGGGTGGGTGTGGTAGCCTACCTGTAATCTCACTGTGAGGCACTCAGTGTCCCTGGAGCAGGTTAGCTACAGGCTAGCTGTGATGACTAGTCCTCTGACTTCAGGGTGAGACTTTACCTTATTGTATAAAGTTGTAGGGAGAAAGAGATACCTGACTTTTGCCAACGGCAAAAGACACAGACACACGTCCACACACATACCCAATACAGCACACACACATGTATGAGTATGTACACACACACACAAATACAGGTACATGCACATGCATACCACACACAAACACACACTTTAAAATAATTTCAATACCCCCACCTTCAAGCCAAGGACACTAAAGCAAGTTCATAGTCAGCCTTGGCCATCTTCTGACCTCCAGTTTCCATAAGTCCCAGTATGCTCTGTGGGAAGGGCCTACAGCAGAAATTCATGTTTTCTTCCTGCCTCTCAACAGTGGCTCCCTAAGGCTGATCTTTCCAAACACCTCCCATGCAAAGATCCAGGGACTGCAGGAAAGAAAATGTAGCTGCAGTCCTCTGGTAATAAAGGTTCAGGATCTTCCTTGTCTATAAGTGTTGTTTTTTGCCAAGTAGAGTACATTTTGAAATGTGGAATTCAGTTGACACCATACATATTAGTGGCCTGTCCATCAATAGTCTCTATTTTTCATAAGGTTGTTATTTCTTGGCTCTTCATATCAGTAGGTTCTAGACTCCTCAAATTAGCCAGATTTAGATTTTAAATATTTCCAAACTGTATCAATACCAAACATATACAGAGCTCTCCATAGAAAGCTTGAGGCCAAGACATTGACTCAAAACAAAATGAACAATCCACCCCAAATCAAAACAAAACCAAACCTAAGTGATTTTTATTTTGTGATCCATGCCTATAATCCAAGCACCTGAGAGGGAAAAACAGGTGGATCTCTGTGGAGATCAAGATTAGCTTTCTCTACTGGATAGTCAGGGCTTCACTAATGAGACCCTATCTCTCTCTCTCTCTCTCTCTCTCTCTCTCTCTCTCTCTCACACACACACACACACACAGAGAGAGAGAGAAGAGAGGAGAGAGAGAGAGAGAGAGAGAGAGAGAAAGAGAGAGACACAGAGAGAGACAGAGAGACAGACAGAGACAGAGACAGCAAAGAAACCACCCAGTGTGTACTAGTTCTATCAGAATTCCCTAAACAATATAAACCATCAGAGCATCAGGTATACAGCATTTGTGTCATTCAAGTATTATGAGTCCATTATGGACAAATGTTTGCAGATGTCACAAAAGAAGCGCATCATCAGAGTTGATGTCTGTGGGATTCTCGAGTTACCCTCTGAAGATCCTGGGAAATGTGGGGGTGGAGGCAGAGATAACACTAGAGCAAATGTCTTTCACCCCAAAATTTGGCTCTATCCTAGTTTATGGCAATATATCTCTCAGGTCTTCATCCTCACTGCCACACTGGACAAATAAACCATGTAAAGAAAAAAAAAAAAAACTAAACCAGTGAAACAAGACCCTTCACAATACCCTCAAACAGTATAAAATATCTTAGGGTTACTCTAACCAAGCAAGTTAAAGACTTGTATGATACAAATTCCAAATCTTTGAAGAATGAAACTGAAGAAGATATCAGAAGATGGAAAGACTTCCCTTGCTAATGGGTCAATAGGATTAACATAGTAAAAATGGCCGGCTTACCAAAAGCAATGTACAGATTCCACACAATCCCCATCACAATTTCAACACAATCCTTTACAAATATTAAAAGGACAATTCTCAATTTCACAAAAAAAAAAAAAAAACAAAAAACAAAAAACAAACAAACAAAAAAAAACAGGCTAGCTAAGACAATCCTAAACAATAAAAGAACTTCTGGAGGTATCACCATCCCTTATTTCAAGTACTGCAGAGTTATAGTATTAAAAATCACATGGCATTGGCATAAAAACAGACATGTTGATCAATGGAATCAAATCAAAGACCCAGACATAAATCTACTCACTTATGGACACCTGATTTTTCATAAAGAAGTCAGAAATATACATTCGAAAGAAGAAAATATCTTCAACAAATGTTGGTCTAACATGTAGAAGAATGTAAATAGACCTATATTTATTACCCTGCACAAAACTCAAAAGCAAGTAGATCAAAATCCTCAACATAAGACCAGATACACTGAACCTGATAGAAGAGAAAGTAGGGTATACACTGCATAGGAGACAGCTTCCTTAGTAGAACACCAATAGCTCAGGCACTAAGCTATTAATAAATGGGACCTCATGAAACGTAAAGGCTTCTGTAAAGCAAAGGACACTGTCAAAAGGACAAAAGAGCAGCCTATAGAATGAGAAAAGATTTTCACTAATTCCAAATGTGATAGAGGTTTAATATCTAAAATATGTAAAGAACTCAAGAAAGTAAGTATCAAAAAAAAAAAAAAAAACCAAATAATCCAATTTTAAAATGGGGTATATACATCTAAACAGAATTCTCAATAGAGGACTCTCAGTGGCTGAGAAACACTTAAAGAAATATTCAACATACTTAGCCAGCAGGGAAATGCAATTCAAAACTACTTTGAGATTCTATCTTAAACCTATCAGAATAGCTCACATCAAAAACACAGGAGACACACAGAAAGACAAATATGATATGTACTCTCTTATAAGTGGATATTAGCTGTAAAGTAAAAGATAATCATGCTATGGTCCACAGACCTACAGAGGCTAAGCAACAAGGAGGGCTTAAGGTGGGATACAAGTATCTCCCTGGGAAGAGTAGAGTAGATCTCACTGGTAAACTTGTGGTGCTGAATTCTGCCTCTCCTCTGGCAGTGTCTGAACATAGCCAATACACCTGTTTAGGGAGGACAAGGCAAAGTCAAGATCTGGGAGTTTGCAGTCTGAGTTTTCCTTCTTCAGGAAGTCAGAAGCTGCTACTGCTAAATGCCAGGCCAGAAGGGGAAAGTGGAGTCAGGACAAGCAGGATCCTGGCACTATTTTGAGCAAGGTGTTGCTGGAGGAGTTCGGAATGTGTGCTAGAGAGTGGAGGCTCAGAGGCTGTAGGAGGAGCTAAGGTGGGAGGAGTTAGGAGAGGAAGAAGAGGAGTAAGGAGGAGGAAAAGGAAGAGGAGGAGCTAGGACAGGAGAATGAGAGAGAGAGAGAGAGAGAGAGAGAGAGAGAGAGAGAGAGAGAGAGGAGATGGAGGCAGATATTCATGTGTCTGTAGCAGTCAAATGTAGTTGGGTATTGGGTTACACTTCTGATTGTATGGATATCTTGTTACTGATCATTATCAAATATATAAGCCTTTGATTAGTCTTTAAGCATTAGAGTCTCATCTTTCTACTGAGCCCGTGTGGATGGCAGGATGGCCTTGGGCAATGCCCAGCCTTGCAGAGACAGTGTGGGAGATCGAGCCATCTCCCATGCTGACATTTCCTGGGTGGCAGGGCTGGTGTTTCTAGTTGGCCATTTCTAGCTGCAGCATACATGTGGCCTCCGACCGAGAAACATGGCGGCTGGGCTAGGCAAAGCCGTTGCAGCTTAGATAATTGGTGGCCACATTAAATAATTAACACAACAAGAGGCTTCTTTGAGAATCTCAGTGCTGTGGCTCCTTTAGGTAAAGGCCTTCCATAAGTTGATCTTTAATGAAGCAGCTCTCTGAGATGATCTTAGCTTGTTCATATTTATTGGTGTTAGATATCTCTGCTCAGCAGCTTGGAACAGATAATGCCAAGCCAGAGGGTTCCACAGAAGATTTATTTAGGGCAGAGGGAAGAGATCGAGAGGAGAAATCAGAGAGGTAGAGGAGTAGAGGCCGGCCATGACCATGTAGAGAGAGGGGGAAGGGAAGGGGGGAAGGGAGCCTGCAGGTGCGCAGGAATCCCGGCAGCAAGAGAGCAAGAGAGCAAGGAGGGGCCAGACAGCCCCTTTTGTAACTGTGGGGAGGAGCATACCTGGCCATTGCCAGGTAACTATGGAGGTGGAGTTTGACAGAATACTAACATTGCTCCATTTTGGTTTAATTAAAAAAGAAAAATTAGAAAGAGGTGACAGCAGACCAGGAATAGGGTCATCGTGATATCTGGCTACTTCCTGCTGGCATTGAAGGTGATGTGTCTTTAGGGGGAACCTGGGTATGGGGGATGTTTGTCCAGTCTTAGGAGAGTTGACTGTTTTCTGCTGTCCAGGGTCTATGGAGCGAGCCATCTGAGGATAGGTCAGAAGGAACAGGTCCAGTAGAAGCAGCTGTGTGTGTGACAGGAGATGGAGCATCTGGAGGTTGCTTCTCTGGAGCTGTTTTGGATGTACCTGGACTTGACAAGATGTAGGGAATAATATTAAGTACATTTGGGAAAAAGAAAAATTTTTAAGATGTACACTTGAAACTCAGAGGGATCCCACCCTTTGTAATAGGTAGTAAGTGGGAACTTTAGGCAGATGTACTTATCTGGATGGAGTCTATTTGGTCCATGAGAGGTAGATCTGAGTGGGTTTCCTGTAGCTTCTAAGTTTACAGAACAGATAACAGCATGAGTTAACAACATGAGCAGTCTTTAAGATGGGCCTTTGTTGGATCGTATAGTGGAATGTTTTATTAGGTTTAGGCAAGTTTATAGGAACTTAGATAATATTAGGTCAGTAGGATAGTAAGAAGAGGAAATAGGAAGCGTTTAATTGATGGCAACTGAGTTTAGGTAATGAGGTAACAGATAATCTGTGAAAGCTTAGCTGTCAATGTAGTCAGAAGTCTAAGAAAGAGTAAACAACAATCTACCAGTTATATATTATTTTTAAAAATGACAGAGGCCACTAGTCAACAGTTCCCATGGTTTCCATAGTCTCTTGGGCAAAGTCAGTTTGGCTTTCAAGTGCAGAAGACTCAAGGCTTTTTTCTGTGGAATGGATATGTATGACATGAGAAATGACTTACCTTGGTTTAGCCAAGTCATTTGACTCAGGGTATCCAGTTTAGTCCACTGCATTCGCTAGTGACTGTATCATTGCATACAATCCAGGCTGTATCTTCTAGGAGTCCGGCGTCCAAGTCTTCTGAAACCACCTTAGGTTAACTGTTAGAGAGGCTTTGGGGATTCTGTTGGCCATAAGCTTAAAATAATACTATTAACAGACTTCTGACAAGATTGAGAGTCATAAGGATTGATTGTAACTGAATAGAATTCAATAGCAGTAGTAAAAATCTATTGAGGCAGTCTTTCCTATCCTGTCTTAAGTAGCTTTGGCAGGTTATATAGGTAGAGAAAAGGACATTTTGTATTAGCAAGGAAACATTTAGCTAGAACCAGAATAAGAAAGCTGGAAACAGTGGTATACGATCATACTGCTGGAAGGTGCTGCGAATCAGGTCTGTGGGTGGCAGCGGCAGCAGGGCAGGACTTCCTGCTAGCTGCAGGAAGCCATTGCCCGGTGTCTCTCAGCTGCAGTGAGCTAGGAAAAAGCAAGCATGTCCCATATCACAGCAACGTTCATGTTAAAGGTTTTTGTGGCAGAAAGTACTGCTAACACTCACTTTACAAATCCCGGGCAGTGAGGGAGTGAGAGCGCCTCTCTGCATGCTCGGGCAGCTAAGCCCTTAGTGTGGGTGGTTGCACACGTGGGGAAGCAAGTCTCAGAGAGGGTCTCTGGCAGGATTGAAGAAGAGCTAAGCAGGCAAACCAGTGGACCAGCCCCAGAGGAGACGAAGGGGGAGGGAGGCAGCAGGGTCTCAGACCACTGCTGCTTCAGGCAAACAGAGGGAACTAAGTCCAGACAGCTGTAGATGATGGGGAGGAGGGGGAGAAGCACTCGAAAGGCTAACCCATGAAAAGAGACACGCTGGGGAACTAGAACCAGAGGCAGTACTCCTGAGGCAGAGAGAACAGTTGGTCCAGGCCTGGCCTGGGGTACTCAGCCATGAGAAACTGTCTCAAGAGGAAAGGGGAAGTGTCTCAAGCAAGGGCAGCCATCCTAGAACGAGGTTCAGGAAGGAACAGGGTTACAGAGTTAGATCTGAGTTCAAGAGATCTTTCTTGGGACAGTTATTCTGACCATTGGGGAATGGGGGAACAGGCAGAGGTTTAACAGGGGGTTTGTGTCCCTGTCTGGGATACCCAGCCCACATGGCAGCCAGTGGTTGAGCACTGTGTGGGGGGCAAAGCTCACATGGTGGAAGTTTTGCAGTAGCGGTGGAAATCGGTCGGTGACGGCAAGTAGCAGCAGATGAAGTCTGCCTGGAGTAGCAGTGGGAGCAGTGGAGGTGGAGTTGAGGCAGGCCACATGGTGTCAGTCTCACACGGTCACTGCAGCCATCTGGACTGTTATCGGCTGCACGGTTCCCCAAGTCTTTGTATCCCGGGTTTCGGCACCATTGTTAGATATCTACACACAGCAGCTTGGAACAGATAACGCCAGGTCAGAGGGTTCCACAGAAGATTTATTTAGGGCAGAGGGAAGAGATGGAGAGGAGAGAGCAGAGAGGTAGAGGCCGGCCATGACCACATGGAGAGAGGGGGAAGGGAAGTGGGGAGGGGAGCCTGCAAGCACGTGGGAATCCCAGCAGCAAGAGAGCAAGGAGGGGTCAGACAGCCCCTTTTATAACTGTGGGGAGGAGCATACCTGGCCATTGCCAGGTAACTATGGAGGTGGAGTTTGACAGAATACTAACAATTGGGTGTGGGTTTGAATGCATACACTTTGCTTAGGGTACACCAATGATTCTATAATGTTGGAGAAGGGCATGGAATTATCCAGGGAGGAGAAGTCATTTGGCTAAAGGCTAAGGCTACTGAGACACCTCATTGGCCTGAAGAGGCCTTCCAGGAGTCTCAAGTGCTAGCTGTTCTGGTTCTTATCAGGAGAAAGGAAGTTGAGTCTATAATCTAATTAAGGCTAGGTGACATTCTGCAGGTAAAGGCATGTGGGTTTTTTTTTAACTCCCCAGTCACAGAAAGAGAAGCTCTGCTAGTAAAGGGAGCCCTCCATTTTGTGCCAAGCCAGGAGGCTAGCTGGACAATGGTAGACTTCGATGGTGGAGCTGGGAACAGAGGGATCAGGTGGGGGGGGGGAGAGAAAATACAGTGAGAAACAATAGAATTGGGTGGCATCTCAGGAACCTAGTATGACTGTGTTGTTTGGTTATTGGTGGCCATAGTCATGCAGCTCTAGAATGAAATTGAACAAACTGAACAAGGAAAAATACAAAATGTTTATTTTAAGAACAAAAGGGGCACGGGAAATGTAATTGAGTCAAGTTAGTACTTGAGGAGATAAAAAGGTTAAAGAAAAGTCTGAAGGTAAGTGGAATAAAGGGAGTGATGGCCTCAGGACCAGATCCCACCCACGTAAGCTTACAACCTGCAGAAAACAAAGTTTAGGGCCAGGTGGTAATGGCACATACCTTTAATCCCATCCCTTGGGAGGCAGAAGAAGGTAAATCTCTGAGTTCAAGGCCAGCATGGTGTACAGATCAATGTCCAGGACAGCCAGGCTTAAGCAGTGAAGAAAATCATTGAAAACAGAAAGCTGGTGAAAATGTATTTGAACAAAGAGGCCACGTTCCAGTCCCATCAAGCCTCAGAACTTGGCAGCTTCAGCCATGTGGTTCTGGCTTTAGAGTCAAGGATACGAGACGGGGTTATAGACTCTCCCCCTGTAACTAAGGAAAGCCACTGAGGCCAGGCATGTGTCAGGGGTGTCTCTTGGTAGGGGGCTGAGGGGGAGGGGCTTCTAGAGAGGTCATTGTGGGAAGCTATGAAGGTAAAGCCTGGATTGCTTTGGAGAAGATGCCAGAGCCATGGGGGATACCTGCCAAAGAGAGCTGATAACAGTAAGAGGAACCAGCCCAAGAGAAAGCAGTGTGTTGCAGTCAACAAAGCTGAAAGGAGTTGGAGATATAAAGAGGATCCTGGCCCATGGAGTGTGGTGTTGCGGGGGTGAAGAAGTTGACATCAGACATGCAAAGTTTGTCCAGCTTTTTTTGTTGATGCTTTGGTCCAGTATTTCCTTACTGTGCTCTTTCCTCCCTTTTAGAACAGGGACTTATGCCCTGTGCTAGTATATGTTAGAAATACATGACCTGCATTTCGAGTTTGATTTTATAGGGATTACAGTTAAGGGATGCTATGAATTTCAGAAAAGACTTTGGACTTTTAAAGAGGGTTGAGACTGTTGTAGACTATGGGGACTTCTGAGGTTAGAAAGAATGCATTTCTGCTTTGTTCAGTGGTGTCTGACATGCAAGCATGAGGTCCTGAGTCGCTGTTGTCATCACCCACATAAAAGACAGATGCATGGGTCCCAAGCGACTCGGCAGCCAGGCATCCTTGGTCAGCCACTCCAGCTTCAACAACAGATGCTGCATCACATACTAAGTGACAATCAATAGAGGAAGGCTGACTTGGAAATTTAAGGGTTCTGTGGAGAGTCAGTTGTGTTGGATGGTGTTTTGCTGGAGCAAACATATGAAGGAATGTTTTCCTGAAGTGGGTGTAAGTGAAAGGCTAAGGCAGACTTGTGAAGGAACATTTCACTAAAGCAGACACACAAGAAAGGATGTTCTGCTAAAGCAAGCATGTGAAGGACACATGATGAAGAATTCTTTGCTAACAACATGCATGTATCTGTCTGCCTTACATTTTGTAGTTGAGCTGCATTTGTCAGGACTCCATACAGAGAAATGCACCAAAAAACTTCTGGTGGTGAGTCTCCGTGGACTCGGACTGATTGGCAGAGTGATGTCAGCTGAGTCAGATGCACATGTTAAGGCAAGACCAATGGAGAACACATATTTGAAGGGATATAAATGGGACTCAACGGACAGTGGAGGAGGCTGAGCTAGGCTTGCTTAATAAGCTAGCTGTGCAATGCTTGTGGGTCTTGCTTCTTCACTGATCTTCACTTCCCTGAGAGAGGCACAGCCAAGAAGTTCTCCTGGCGTCCCTTCTGCTGACTCCAGGGAAGGCTGAGGCCTGGCTGTCACTGCTAGGTAGTGACACCTCTGCTGATTTGTGTTTGCTATCTTGACTACCAAACTGGACTGTTTGGGTTAGGGTTAGGGTTAGGGTTAGGTTAGGGTTAGGGTTAGGACTGTTGGTGTACCCGTGAAGGGTTTGCAAGTGGATGGAGCTGCTGCTGCCAACCTGTGAACTGAAATGCCGAATTCCAGACAACACAGACAGAACTTGCTCCAAAGAACCTTTTTAAACAGGTTTACGTCCCTCCCCAATCCCCTGTATGTTTTCTTCCCCACTACCTCTGGTGAGTTGGGGCTATAAGGGAGGTTAAAGCATTTAAGAACCATCATTAAAAGTAACATTTGAAAAAAAATTAAATTTTTAATTACAGAAAGCTGCCAACATTGACCTGTAGCCTGAATGTTTGCACACAACACACACACACATGGATGGCAGACATTGGGATGTCCCTGGCCCAGAACTTAGTTTTCCTCAGACAGAAGATAAAGGGGAAGAAGACGCAACCCAGTTTATTTGATGTTTAATCTCAGACAAAATTTCCACATGAAAGTGATTACAAATTGTCAACCTTTTCTTCATGTTGCCATGTATGTTTCAGGTATGCTCAAAGTTACATCCATATACTCCTGTTTTTTCTAAAATGTCAAAGGCCATCTCCAATAGCACTGACAAGGCAGCTGTGAAGGGAAGGTCCAGTGTGATCTGGGTGACATCATAACAAAAGGACAGGAGACAGTGGAGGGACTGACATTTCCCATTTTCCAGGAGGGAGAAATATACATGGTAACATTGTCACAGATATAACTAGCTGTTACCAAGCTTGTAAATGTTCTCTTCTCTCCCTGCTTCCCTTCCTCCCTCCTGCCCACCCTATGTGTGGGGGAGGTATGGGGAGTGTGGGTGTGTCTATGTGTCCGTGTGTCTGTAAACTAGAGGATAACTTCTCCTGTCAGTCTCAGGAACAGTTTCTTTTGACACAGTGTCTTCTATTGGCCTGGAGACCCCTATTAGACTAGGCTGACTAGCCAGAGAGCCGCAAGAGTCCTTTTACCTCTGCCTCCCCAGCTCTGAGAGTACAAACATATGCTGTGGCTCCTAGCTTTTCATCTGGATGTTAGGGATCAAACTTGAGTCCTTACCAACTGAGTCCTTACCACTGAGTTCTTGTCCCTGGCCCAAAGAACAGCATCAGCTTCCCTTCATAAAATAGGTCAGGACTCAACCAGGGGTGCATCTCCCAGGACAAGGCTTAGCCCTGCACTAGTGTGACATGTCACTTTGACCAAGGTGGCTAAGAAGTAGATGTGCCTTTTGTATTCTCCCCACTCCTATCTGAATGTGGATGCCCAGTAACTGGGAACTCTGTATGAATGATGCCAAAGAGTTGCCTCGCACAGATCCCTCAGTGGAGACAGACTTGACACACAGTTGTCAGTGAGCGAGAATCTAGCTTCTGTGGTGTAAGGCACTAGATTTGAGTTTTTAGTTCCTAGGGGCTAGCAATATTCCCATTGCTGCTGTGACGATGAAGTATGTACTCAAAAGTAAGGTGCTCTTTCCCTCCCTGAAGAAAATTACAGAATGTCTCACAGAGAAGATAGAACTTGAGCTGGAGTTTGATCTGTGGACCACAAGGGCTAAAGGGCAGGAATGGGGACTGGAAAGGGACATGGCCAGCAGGGACCACACAGGAATTCATGTACCATTTAGAAGAGAAGGACACACATGCAGAGCAGGGTGGCCAGCAAAGAGAGAGCCTTAGGCACTTAGGACTAGCTCAGTAAAACCAATAAAGTTTCAGGAGCAAAAGGAGGCCTGATAAAAGGCCTATATTCAGAAATTAATGACACTGAAGATTGTACCATGGACCTTCTTGTAAGAAGGAAAGGAAAACTTAAGTATGGTCTTAAATAGCACTACTAGTTTCCTACATAATTATGTCAAAGTAAAATGTTCTTTTCTTTTTTACTACTTTTAATTTTGCTTTTTGTTAGTTTGTTTGGTTTTGGTTTTTTGGTTTTTGGGGGTTTTGTTTGTTTTGTTTACCTTATAAGGCAGACTCCTGGATGGCACTGGTGGTTTGCAGTAAACCAGGGACTTCAGTACTGCTTTCGAACATGACGTGACCACTGAGGGGTCAAAGTGAGAGGTACAGCTCGGGACACTTAGCAGCTTTCTGGCTTTGATAGAGCTTCAAAGTAAGATATCACCTAGCAGAGGTTTTGGTTTTGAAACAGGGTTTCACATAGCCTAGGCCAGCCTGGAACTCACTATGTATCTGAGGCTAGATTTTCTGCTCCTCCTGCCTCCACCATGCAAGGTAGGCAACCTCTCTCCCAACTGACTAGCAGGCACTTCTAAGGACATAGCTTGTCACATTCACTTATGCTACAGAATGTGGACTAAGGTGAATGAAACCAAAGAAGAAATGCATTGATAAGCATACATTTTATTAGAGACTTGTGTTTAGACTATTTAAAGAATTCCCGCCGGGCAGTGGTGAAGCACGCATTTAATCCCAGCACTTGGGAGGCAGAGTCAGTCAGGTTTCTGAGTTTGAGGCCAGCCTGGTCTACAAAGTGAGTTCCAGGACAGCCAGGCTGTACAGAGAAACCCTGTTTTAGAAAAAAAATTCCCATAAGTCATCAATAATAACGCCACCAGATAAAAAGTTGAAAAAATTCTTGAACATTTCACAAAAAAAGCCAGCTACAGGCTAGTAAGCACATGAAATGTATCGAACAAAACCAGTCATCAAATGTCAACAGACTCCGATGTGGTGGATGGAATAAGAACCCCCATAGTCTCATAGATTCCCGTGTTTGGTCAATAGGGAGTGACACTAATTCACAGGGATTTGGAAGTATGGCCTTGTTGGAGTAGATGTAGCCTTGTTGAAGAAAGTGTGTCACTGGGGGTGGGCTTTAGGGTTTCAAATGTTCACACTAGGGCCAGCGTCTATCTGTCTCTATCTCTGTGAATTAAAATATAAAACTCTCAGCTCTTCCAGCACCATGTCTGCCTGCCTGTTGCCATGCTTTTCACTATAACTATAGTGGACTAAATCTCTGAAACTATAAGCCAGTCCCAATGAATATCTTTTTAATTTTAAAATTTTAAAAGAGTTGCCTTTATAAGAGTTGCCATGATCATTGTGTCTCTTCACATCTATAGAACACTAAGACAACCACAGTAATGTCATTACACACCAAAAAAAAAAAATAAAAAAATAAAAAAAAAAAAGGAAATTCAAAAGACGAACATGGCTGAATGTTAAAGACTACAGAGCAACCACAACTCTTATTCATCGCTATTGTAGTATAAAATCTGTAATCATTTTGGAAAATAAGCTTAGTTGTATGTAGAGGAATTTTAATCAAGCAACATGGCTGCTCTGCCAAGGGAACATATTCAAAGTCCTTTTAAGTCTGTATGAGCTGTGTGTATTGAGGAGAGTTAGATGACAGGTACACACAGTTATAAAAGCTCAGTAAGTGGTACCATCCCTACAGATCACTACATGCACACATTACCTAAGGAAAAGAAGACTGCAAGTCAATGTAGAAATCTAATCAGAGTGCTCATGCTGAACCTTTATTGATAAGCTTCCTAACCGTCCGTGCAACAGATAGCACCAAATAGATCAGATGGATAAATGAATGAGAGACTGAATAAACACATTGGGCTAATAAATCAAATACAGCCAGATGTTAATTATAAAATATGTACAAATGGATATAAAAGTTGTCATTGTAGAATTTTTTAATCTTCCTATTTGTATGGAATTTGTCAAAACAGAATATTGGAAATGAAAAAGAAAATGAAATTTCAATAATATTTCTTATCATATAAAAATGCACAAAACCCAGTATCACCAAAAGGAGCAGAAAACACAAGCAAAAAGCACAAAGAAATTATGAAAGTTTTCCATCATAGAAGAATGGTAGATGATTAAGGAGTTAGATTAGTTTTAAATTCAAATAAGCTAAGCAGATATTAGGAGATTATATGGCAGCCCACTAATACTACAACTTTTATGGTCTTCTGTATTAGTTTAGAAATACATTTAAGGTAATTAAAAATACATTTAAGGTAGCCTAACATAGTAGTGCAGGCCTTTAATCCCAGAACTTGGGAGGCAGAGACAGGCTTGAGGGAACTCTGAGTTTGAGGCTAGACTGGTCTACAGAGAGAGTTCTAGGAGAGCCAAGGATACATAGAGAAACCCTGTCTTAAGAAATCAAAATTAATTTAAGGCTAGGTATGGTGGCACTATTCCATCTTCCCAGAACCAGAGAGGCTGAGACAGGAGGTGCCCAAGTCTGAGGCTAGCCTGTATCAAATAATAAAACAGAGATAACTCAGTAGGTAAAGACACTTGACACCAATCCTAATGACCTGAGTTTGACCCTGGGACCCAGGTATTAGAAGAAAAGAACCAACACCAGAAGTTATCCTCTGACCTCCATATATGAAGTAACAAGTATGCCCTACACACATGCACATACCCACAATAAATACATGTGTTTAAATAAAAATTAAGTGGACAGAGCACAGCACAATGGCTTTAGTAGGTAGAGGCACTGGCATATAGGCGCCACCTGAGTTTGATCACTGATCCCACAAGGTGGCAGGAGAGAACCAACTCCTGAGAGTTCTCTGTCTCTCTGCCTGTCTTTCTCTCTCTGGAACTCTCTCTGTCTCTCTCTCTCTCTCACTAAATAAATAAATTAAATTCTAAAAAATAAATAAAAATAAATTTTGTTCTGTTTTGTTTTTTGTTGTTCGAGACAGGGTTTCTCTGTGTAGCCCTGGCTGTCCTGGAACTCACTCTGTAGACCAGGCTGGCCTCGAACTCAGAAATCTGCCTGCCTCTGCCTCCCAAGTGCTGGGATTAAAGGTGTGCGCCACCACCACCCGGCTATAAAAATAAAATTTAACAAAGAAAACTACAGATTTTGAGAGTGTAAAAAAGAAGATAACAACTTATAAAAACAATAAGAATAGCAAAAGAAAAAAAGGAATCTAGCTAAAAATTAAAGTCAGCTCACATCCACCATGGCATTGGCTCTCTTCGGTACTCCTGGCTTCCTGGGAAGGACATTCATTTATCAGAGGTGTTAATAATGCAGACTTGGTCTCCATCATTCAGGAGGACTGTCAGCAGAAAATGAGTTTAGGAGAAAACTACAAAAAAGGAGCAGAGGGAGAGAGATGCTGAGTAATGAGAATGGAGAGAAAGAACAAACAGAACAAAATGTGTTTTCATTATAACCACTCAGAAGAAAGCAAGATGGCCGCCAGCATCTACTTTTTTCTTTCTTTTCTCTTCTTTGGTTTTCCAAGATAGGGTTTTAAGACAGTGTAGCCTTAGCTAAAAGTGGCTCCAAACTCAGAGTTCCCCTTGCCCCTGCCTCCTGAGTGCTGGGATTAAAGGCATGCACCACCACCACCACCCAGCTGCAGGTTCCAATCTTAAACTCGTGCCATGTGCTTTTTACATTAGAAAAAAAAATTCCAATTAAGTTGTCATGAGATTTTCTGTCTTATCGTCTGTACTTATTTGTGTCACTGTAGTGCCCTGGCTGGCCTGGATTTTGGTATGTAGAATAGGCTGTTCTTAAACTCAGAGACCGCCTGCCTCTCCCTCCAGAATGCATGCTGCCATCCTGATTGAATACTTCCAGTCAGAGCAGATGCAACACACAGAAAGGCATATTGGCTCTGGCTTCACTGTGTATGAAAACAGTAAACAAGATAGATGACTGAGGCCACGTTTCATAAAGGGAGCGGGGCGGGAGAAATTCGAGCAGCCAAAGTGTTGTATCTCAGTGGAGAGCAGATGCCCCAAGACCAGGGACAAAGAAGGTTCAAAACCATTCATAATCAAGTACTTTTCTCAGACATTGTCAATGGATTTTCATTGAGCCCTAACCCCTGACCTTTGCTATGTCCCCTAGGCAACGTTCTGATTTTACTAGATAGTACCAGACCTAAACACTAATCTTTTACTTCACCTGCTAAAGAATAACTGAAATGTGTCTAATTAATTACAGAAGTAGACAAGCAGTATGTCTTTCACCATCCCTGACCTAGCAGGGCAGGAAACATGTAAGAGAGAAATCCATGTGGATTGGAACTGTAAGGGTTATGCTTTAAGCAGGATCGGTCTCATTTTTATTCTGCAGATTCTTTTAATTCTACAAAAAATGACTTGTTCTATGAAGCCACAGCTGTCTGTGCTCTGTCAGCATACAGTATCTCAGTTGAAAGGCCCTCAGTGGTTCCACACATCCCTTTTCTTTTTCAAAGTAGAAATTCAATATCCAGGAGCTATACTTTCACCTGCACTCTTTACTCCTTTAGATAAAATCTTTTAAAGAGTTAGAATTTCAGTTAGTTGATGTATTTGAATGTAAACACATTTTTAAAAAACACAAGGTTTTACTGTGTAGCCCTGGCTGTTCTGGAATCTGCTATATAGACCAGGCTGGCATTGAACTCACAAAGATCTGCCTTCCTCTGCCTCCTCAGTGCTGGGACTAAAGGTGTGAGCCACAGCTGCTGGTTCTGAATGCAAATGTTTTTATTTCTAAATTAATTGTTTATATTATTTAAAATTCTCAAGAGACTTTGTCAAGGTCGGTTCTGCAAAATAATCTTTAGAGAGACCTTGGACCTGACATTCTGAAAATCGATGTTCCCTGTCACCGAAAAACAGGCCTGAATGATCGCACTCTGGTCTCACAGGAGGTGGGGAGAACCCATCCTCACCAGGGACGGTTCAGATATCATAAGGTAGCTGGGCCACCTGTTGACAGCACAGATGTCCTGGGCCCATGTACAGACAGACTTTCTGGAAGCGCTGGATGTACACTAGAGATCCCAGAAACTGGGTCTCCAGCTCACTGGAGAAGACCACACTGATGGTATATTTGTTTAGCTATTTTATTGGGTTCTTCTACCTCTACCTCCTGTCCAACCTTTATTCCTCCCTAATCCCTTCCAATCCCTGCCCCCAACACTAGGTAGATAAGAAAGAAGGTTAGAGGGAAAGGGAGTATGGACCTCTATAGGTTGCTTCCAGCTGATTAGAGACGTTGAGTTCCTTGGGAGAACTTCAATCTTCATCGTCAGGACACCTGCGTGTCTTTGCTCCTGAACACTTGACAATTAAAACAACAGCAACCACGAGCAGTAAGGCGAAGCAGCAGCAGGAAGGCGAGCAGCAGCAGCAGCAGCGCGTCCACAGAGCGCCAGGCTCTCTCAGGGCTCTGGCATTCATACCCTCCTCAGAGTCCCCAGAAATAAACTATCTGCACCTGGCAAAGGTCACACCCCTGCTTCTTCATGACACAAATTATAATCACCCAGTGTGAAGCAGCTGCTTATTCCACACCTGGGATTAAAACAAAAACACATTCACATAACAGAACTGGATCTTTAAACAAACCCAAACTCTCACAACACCATATGCCTTCTCCTGTACCCAGAAGAGCTTACAGTATCATGTTTTCTCCTGTGCAGAATCTAGAGGGTTAGTGGGTCTGTTTCATTTGACAGGAAAGCAGAAGGGAGACAGTTGAGGGGAGAAGAGACAGGGGAGGGTATAGAAGGATATATGGAAAAAGTACAATGACAGTATATATGATCATGTCAGACTGAAAGCAATGTTTTACATACTAACCCAAAAGCTAATTTTTTTTTTTTTTTTGGTTTTTCGAGACAGGGTTTCTCTGTGTAGCTTGGGCTGTCCTGGAACTCACTCTGTAGACCAGGCTGGCCTCGAACTCTTAAATCCACCTGCCTCTGCCTCCCAAGTGCTGGGATTAAAGGCGTGCGCCACCACCGCCCGGCCCCAAAAGCTAATTTTAAAAACAGAAAAGAATTAAAGCTGTATATAGAAAACTACTGAGGCTCCTGGTGTCAAAGAGCAGTAAGAAGACCAAGAATACTTCCAAATGGAGACTGGACTCTTGTTATATATACACACACACCACACACACACACACACACACACACACACACACACACTAAACTCAGATGAAGCATCTCTTTCTGTTATTAGCAGTGCTGATCTGACTTCACCTAGCCATTAGTTGTATATTGAGAACTGCAGAATAACTTCTTAAATGAGATAGGCACAGGAAGAGGACAGGAGATCTGAAGCCCCAGGCCCAGAAGAGATGCAGAAGCAGTGGGCCAAGATAAGAAGGCCTCTGCTGCCTGTGGTTGTGGACACTGCTGTGTATAATGGACTCATTCTTGTGATACCCAGCTAAAATGGAGTGAATCTGCTACAGTAAAAAACAAACTGGATCAAGGAGCCTGTGTCTTAACCAACACTCTCCAAAGATACAGTCTGATCAAACTTTAAGACTAATTCTACATGCAACTTTCCATAAAACTCTGGCTATGACTTTAAGATTAGGTTCACCTAGCAATGGCTGCCACCTGCTAACCAGAATTGGCTAGCTCTTCAGTAACATCCAAATGCTGATATGCTTTCTTTCAGATCACCCCAAGATGAGAAAGAAAGAGACGGAAGAAACCTTCTGGAAAGCAATAAGGTGCGTTTAAATTAAACATCTCCTGCAGACTCACCTGTGCTAGTTCGGGGAATTTGGGAACTTTGGGAGATATGGAGTAGCTGGAGGAGGTAGATACTGAGGAAAAGGTCCCTGGAAGTCTCATCCCTAGCCACTTCCTGTGAAACCCTCTACCAGACTTTCACCGCTGTGACCTGAGTTGCTCAGGCTTACTGGCCTGCAGTGATGGACTAAACCCTCTGCAATCATAAACAAAGGAAATCCTACAGGGCTGGAGAAATGGCTTAATGCTCTTAAGCACTTGCTGCTCCTTAGAGGATCCAGTTCAGTTGTCAACACCCACATGAGATTGCTTATAACCCCCATAGCTCCACTCCAGCATCTGACACCTATTCTGACCTCCACTGACAGCCTGCACACATGCACACATGTAAACAAGGTGTTAAATGAATAATAAATAAATAATCCCTTGGGTTGTTTCTGTCAGCTACACTGAGGCAAAGTAAGCAGGACAAAGAGAGAACAAGCCTTCGGGAAACTGATATATTCCAGAATGTCATAGAGTTCAGCACTTGACATCTTCATGCAATCTTTTTAATAAGAGAGATGGATTTAACCATTCTCATAGGCAGAGACTGAACCAGCGACGTGTCCATCACGGGTCCCTCTGGCCACTGCTCCTGTTCTTCTTTCTCCCTGGAGAGCACATCCTCATCTACTGTGTCCCACGCTTGCCTCCCAGGTCACTTCCACCAAAGACAGCCTTGGGTTTCTGCCTGGACAAATCCTTCCCAAGAGATGTGTGCCTCCTGGTGAACTATGAGCCTCTGATTTGTAGCATTTATCAGTGTGGTAAAACAACTATTTATTCATTGGAATAAATACAAGAAGAATACCAATAAACTTAACTGAGCCCAAGGTGCCTAGAGATGTTTCTCACATATTTTCTGTATAAATGTTCTGTCGATAAGAAGTTCAACCGTGTAACAGTAAGACCCGTTAAAAATGAAGTGTCCTGGTCAAATTGGTGAGCAAAGATGGAAGGAACACCTGAGTAGAAAGGAAATTCAGTTCTGGCCACTTTGTGTGCTGTGACATCATGGGGAGGCACACAAAAGCAAATTGGAGATGGTTTGACCTGACCTCAAGCAAAGAGTGTGGCTGCAAATAACAGATGTATGATGCCCAGCTAGCACCCGGCTCTCTAAAAGCTACTTCTGGTTTGTGGGTGGTCACACTGTGCCTTGTTAACTATGCTTCCAAAGCCACGTTCCAACAGTGGTCACAGCTGTACAGCAGACACTGTGACTAAATTTGGGAACACACGAGCATGTACATGAAGGGACATTAGAAATTAGATCTAACGACATCAGCGGTTAGATGGAAGTCAGCTTGCAAACAGGATCTGTGGCCACTACTTTCCAACGGAGCAGCAAGGGTAGTCTTCTGAGCAGTGAAATCTTATGACTCTCCAGGTACCGGTTTACAAATTTTGAAATAATCCACTTATAAACAATTAAATGCAAAAAACCTATCATGTCATTTAAATCTTAGAATCACAAACCCTCATGCTGTTTGATAAGCTATTTGTTGATCCAATCATCCAACACTTATTGAGCACCTATTCTGTGTCAGAGACATTGACAAGCCATAGGTACGGGGAGTGAACAAATCAATGCCATTTTATCAGGGTTTCATTTCTGTGAAGAGACACCATGACTGGGAGCAACTCTTATAAAGGACAGCATTTTTATGGGGTTGGCTTACAAATTCAGAGTTCAGTCCATTATCATCATGGCAGGGAGCATGGCAGTGTGCAGGTAGACACGGTGCTGGAGAAGGAGCTGGGCAAACAGGAGAAGACTGGCATCCACCCCGACAGTACACACTTCCCCCAACAAGGCCACACCTCCTAATAGTGCCACCCCTTGGGCCAAGCATATTCAAACCCACTACAGACAGGCTCTCTGGTGTTTTAGGGCTTATAGTGTAGACAAAAATATTAAGTATCAAAGTATACAACGTGTGAAAGGAGACATGAAGGAAAGAGTCAGAGATAGACTTCTGAAGTCATAGTAGGCTCTTCGTGGAAAGAGACATTTAGCTAGGAGATAAAGAATAAGCAATAATCAACCTCATGAATGGTTGGGGAAAGAAGATGGCTGCCTGAAGAATGCTAAAGCATGAAGGACCTGGTTGCAGTACTTACCAGGGGAGCCTTGAGCCTTGGCTCGGTCACAGCGGTCCACCTGATGGTGTGCTTCTGATCCCACTAATCTCCAGGGGTGAGGCCAGGAAGCTGCTGAAAAGGCCCAAGCAGAACAATTCCAAGATGATGTTCAAGTGGCTCTGACTTTAGCAGAAGGAAGTTTGACTGTGGGAATGTGACCAGCGACTGTGTGGTATGTGAAGGCTACTAAGATAAATACACATGAAAACAGTGGTTCTCACCCCTCCTAATGCTGCGACCCTTTAATATAGTTCCAACCCCCAACCATAAAATTATTTTGTTGCTACTTCATAACTGTATTTTTGCTGCTGTTATGAATCATAATGTGCATATCTGATATGCAGGATATCTGACATGTGACCCCTGTGAAAAGGTTGTTCCACCTCCAGAGGGGTCACGACCCACAGGTTGAGAAATATTGCTTTAAAGAAACAAGGTCTCTACTGTAGAAGACTTCTAGCAAGTTCTCAATGTGAACTTCACAAATACCTTCAGTATGATCTACCTGGCTTCTGGGGAGATAGGCCAAACTAAGCCAGCAGCAAGACCAAAGTGGGATTGACCACCTACACTGCCAGTGTGGCTGCCTTTGAGGGCCAGGCTAGACCAGCTGGACGCTAGAGCACACCATGGGCATAGCACTGGCCGTTACCCACGATCAGCTCCCTAAGGCATCCTGTGATGTCCATGGTTCCAGACCTGTTAGCATCCCATGGCCGATCAGCTCTCACAGAAGACATATAACTTGTACTGGGTCCCCCAGATCTGCATGATCTGTATTTGAGGATTCTGCATCCATGGTTCACCCAACTTCAGATCTAAAATAGCAAAAATGAGTGAACACATGCTCATGTGCTGTACTGGTTCCATTTCTGTTACTGTGGTGGTTAAAAACAACAACAAATCTCAACCAAAAGTCTTCCTAGGGGAGAGGGTTTATTTTAGCTTACGATTGTAGCTTAAAGTCCATTATTGTAGGGCAGCCAAGGCAGGAACCTGAAACAGTTGGTCACATCACATCAACAGTCAAGATCAGAGACAAATGAATGCACACAGACATACTACTCAGCTGAACTTCCCTCCAGCAGTGGGCCAGGTGATTCTAGACTGTGTTGTTAATAATTACAATTACCCCGAGTATCCAGCATGCATGGACACCTCTGGCCACCATTTCCTAAACCTAAATCAATAGAATGGCATGACGACTGACAATCGCACAGCATTGTCGTCAGTAGTATAACTACCCTAGAGATGATTTAAAGGACGTGAACTTATAGGTTACAATTTTATTTAAAAGACATAAGCATTGCAGATTTGTGTATCCTGAGTAGCAGGTAGTCCTGCAGCCATTTCCCTACAAGTGCGTAAGGATAACCGTGTCGTTGGGTAATACCCTGAAACCAATGTGCTTTCAGAAGAGGACCCTTGGCAGAGTCACCTTGTGGTGTTCTTTCAATGGATAGGTGGTAGCAAACTCTAAGGAGGATGTAAAGATAAAGCTAATACTTAGCTTCCGGCATTCAGAATAAGATGGTGCAGAAATTCAGATTATTTTTCAAATGCTTTCATCTTTCCCTTCAGCGGGTGAATTCCCGGGGCTCACTGACATCATCTGCTTGCTTATTTTATGTGGTGTTAATATAAGAGTTTGTGGATTATGGAAGTAGGGTGTTACCTTCCGGCATGTAAAGGAAAACTTGTACCCTTCTGCTCCTAGGGAATGTGTAAAGAGAGGTGAGGTGATAAAGAGGAAGAGGAAAGGAAAGGGAGTCAAACATAGTACCCCAGCTTCCTGTCAGCATCCACATCCTCAGCATCCACACCACACAGTCTGCAGCATCTTCAGCCACAGGACCCATGTTTCACTTGGCCTCACACCACATAAAGGACTTGTGAAAACAGTTGCTGATTTCCACCACATGAATGACGTTTCTTCAGAATCATGGGTGCTATTAATATTGCCCACACTTCGACGGCCACTCTGCTAAGCAAAGTGACACAAAGGGCAAAAGAGTCCCCTTGTCCGTGAGTTTCAGTTTTGACCTTAAGAATTAACTACATCTGAGCTGGCAGTGGCACTCACCTTTAATCCCAGCACTCGGGAGGCAGGGGCAGGCTGACCTCTATACATTCAAGGCCAGCCAGGTTTACAGACTGAGTTCCAGGACATTCAGGGCTACACAGAGAAACTAACAAAAGAAACAATCTCGAGTAGTCTCAACTTCATCTTATAGATGAAAGGACTAAACAAATGGCGAATATGGGGTGTGTGTGTGCATGTGTTCTCATGGAGAATGCACACGTATGTTCAAGTGTGCATGCTTACATGTGTGCCTGTCTGTGGAGGCCAGAAGTCAATCTCAGGTGACATTCTTCAGACGCCATTCACTCATTGTTTTGAAGCAGAATCTGTCACTGTGACCTGGGACTTGCCAATTAGACAAGACAGGCAGGCAGCAAGCTCCAGGGAGCCTCCTCTTCCCTCTCCCCAGTGCCCGGATTATAAGCACATGACGGCAAAACTGGCTTATGACATTGGTTCTAGAAATCAGACTCCTGTTTCCATCACTTTACCAATTAGCCATCTCCTGGGCCCTAAAATTGTATTTTTAAATCTTTAAAGAATTTCAAAATTGAAAAAAAAAAGATCTATCATTTTTCATCTCACACATACACACACGTACCTCTTAAATGTTCAATGTTGATAAGTCAGGGAAACAGAATGCTCACATATACTGCTGTGTATTAAATGAAATCAGGATTGTCTTTCTAGAAGGTAGTTAAATTTCCCTTTGACCAAACATTCCACCTCTGGGCCTTCAATGTGAGGAAATAAGTCATGGATGTTAAGACTCAGTATAAAAGGTGAGATTGAAGCATAGTGACACGTGTGTAAGACTGGCATGATGAAACCGTTCATGACCTCATATGCTAACTAAAACTTAAAATAAAATAAAAAGTTTATCCACTAGGATATCCTTAATGTTTAACACTAGGGCGTCAGTTGAGTAACCATGAGTCATCCTTTGAACGTAACTTAACTGAATATTTAACAACACAGAAATGCTCATTAAATTTTGTTACAGGAAAAAAGAAGTTATAAAGCAGTGTGTGGACCAATCAAGGCTCCTCAGAACGAGGCCAGAGTGGCGGGGTTTGAGCTTCAGAGCCACCACTGGCAACTGTGTAGCTTTGGTTGGGTAACCTAGTCTTCCTGTAGCTCAGTTTCATCATCCATAAAATGGGGCTAATACCAATCTCTGTTCCCTAGGACTGTGGTAAAGATGACAGGCTAATACACAGAGAGCATTCCGATAAGCACGAGCCACACAGAAAGCAGTATTGTAAGAGCTCCTGTTGTTGACAGCTTAGTTTCCGTTGCCAATAAATTAAGTTGACTTTTAAGCTAATTCAAGAAGCAGAGGTGGGAAGGGAATCATCCAGGCAAGAGTCACACCCAAGCATTCCACAGGGCTGCTCCCACAAAGTCACCAGCCCAGCTGCCAAACACTGACCCCATGGCTCACACTACAAAGTCCTTAGATGCAGGACATTGTATACTGCCTCAGAACAGCTGTCCTTCTCTCAACTGGAAACCGGATGCAGCTGCCCTGGCCACAGTGGACTGTGCGCCATCCGTCATCCCTGCTGCTCTGAGTCCAGAGAGGACGCATCTGCTGAGCTGCACCAAGTCCTTAGCCCCTCGTAAGAGCAGCCACGTACAAACAGCACCGCATAGTGAAAAAGCTACGGAAGTCCAGTGAACTCAGGGAGCAAATGTGCAAGCTGGACAATAATAAGAAAGATATAAATAATCCCTTTATGGTTTAAAAATATAATTATAACTTGAACAGAGATTTATACTCAGGAAAGAAAACCAAAAGGCTATATATACATCACATTGTTAATGATCAATCTGAATTCATCATTATGGCTGATTTGACTTTTTATTTATTACTATTGTATATATGTGTGCACATGTATGTATGATGTGTGCTTATGAGTGTGGGCTAATCTATGCTACAGCAGGTCTGGGAACTGAACCCATGTCCTTGGGCATGTTTACCCACTGACCCATTTTTAGTAGCACTGACTGTTATATTTTAATTTCTTTTGTGACTAGCTGAATTTTCTATGACCTAAAAAGGCCTTTTCTTTTTCAAAAAACAAAACTGGACAATGCCAGGTCTCTATTTCTGAAACAAAATTGAGTCTTTAGTGGTGAAACAGGAAGTCTAGACTCAGATGACCACAGTTAGTCCAGAACAGGCCCAGTGGGCCAGTGTCATCAGCTGATTCAGAATGTGATGAAATGCAGGGTCTCAGAGAGAGGGGGAAGGTGGACTTCTCTAGAAGGGTGAAAAACACCACTGCCCAGCTCAAGATCCAGGTTTAAGGGCAAAAAAGATAAACCGGTTTTAGGCAGTGAGGTTTAAGATCTTGAAAGGTGGCTCACCCCGGGAAACAAGGCTTAGCCAATCAATAAATGTCAAGGCTGGACTTGTAAGCTGGAGAGAAATCCAAGGCCAAGAAATAATGGGAGCCATAAAAGTAGATGTGAGCCAGGCAGCAGGGGCGCACGCCTTTAATCCCAGCACTTGGGAGGCAGAGGCGGGCAATTTCTGAGTGAGTTTGAGGCCAGCCTGGTCTACAGCGTGAGTTCCAGGACAGCCAGGGCTATACAGAGAAACCCTGTCTCAAAAAGTAACAAAACAAAACAAACAAACAAAAACTAGATGCGATTGTGCAGAGAGAACAGATGAACCAAGACAAGAAACTGAAGCAGAATGCCCAGTAACACCTGTGTGAAGACGGGAGGAAGAGAAGCCAAACGTTTCAGAAAAGAGCAAAGAGGACATTCACTTTGCATTAAAACAACAGACCTCATCATTAGACAATTCAAGTTTCTGAATTTTTCCCGTAAAGTTTTGATGAAATATTTGCTGTTTGTGAAGTGTTACAGACCCACCAGGGCCACACTTATCTTTGTTTCCTTCATTCATTCAACAAACATTTCCTTAGCACTTACTTTGAGACAAGTGCTCTCTTGGGTGTTGAGGGTGGAACAGTCAAAAGCTCTTGCCCTCCTGGGAATTACATTCCATATTCTAGAGGGGAGGCGGATGGTAGGTAAGTATGTCCTATGTTAGATGGCGGCGAATACCAGAGCTGAGGTAAGGATGGGTGAGCCTTAAAGGTCACAGCTGGAAGGCTCACTGAGATGATCAGATCCAAAGAAGAGAGGAAGCCACTCTTGAAGAGAGATGAGAAAAGAACACCCCACGACAAGACCCTGAGCCTGCGGTGTCCTGCCCTGGTCAGGAAGGCAGGGGTGACTACCCAGGGGAGGAGAGGAAAGTGGCTGAGAAGGAAAGGCCCTCAGAGGATTTTGAGTATTTAAGTGACATTTTCTAACTTAGATTTTAATACTGTGAGTGCTACTGTTCTAAGGTGCAATGTAGTGACATAAACCTTTAAATCCAAGCATGCAGGAGGCAGAGGGAGGCTGGATGGTTCCAGTTTCTGCTAGTTTGAGACTATCCTGGTCTACACAGCCAGGGCTACACTGTGAGACCCTGTTTCAAAACAAAAAGAAAGAAAAAAAATTATATACTAAGAAGGAGAAGCAGGTAGGCAGCTATTGCCACTACTTGGTTAAAATAAATAAGGATGACTTGGAGCAAGTACTTGTGACAGTTTTATATGTTTATGTTTGCATTTCCTGTAGTATAACCCACTGTAGTGGGGAGGAAGGGATGGATGAAGATTGTATGTGTGAAAGAAAAAGAAGTGCAGGACTTGTGCCTCTAATTATATAATCCTATGTTTTACATGTGTCCTCAGATACACAGAATTAAAGGGAAAACCAATTTGAACATTTAATACATTTGCACACTTAAATCTTCTAAATTATTACAGCTTCATGAAAATGTTTAAAAATAGGATTCCAAAAGCCAGTTATCACCACTTTGATGATAAATTTATATTTAGGCCGACGCAATAATAATAACATGGTAATTTTTTTTTAAAAAGACGTGAGCAGTATCTTTGAAATGCAGAGTCACTAAATAGTGACTGGTTCTGAAAGGTGTAATTTTAAACCTTCCCCTCTGTCGGTGGTATAATTAAAAATAAAAGTGAATCCAGGGAGTTGCACACAGGTGTGAGTCACATTAGGACATATAATTTGCTTTTCTTACGGATCTAGACCACAGCCTCTCATTATTTGCTAAAGATTAGAAGGATAAACTGATCATTTCTCATGTTAAGACACACAACTTAGTGAAGCTGAATGTTGATTCAGAGCAGAGCTGTCAGCGGTCTGTCAGCACCACCTGCTGCCCTGGTGTGCTTCACTGTTTACAGAGAGCTTTGGCTGGCTCTGTTATCTCACTGAGCGCTCACGCCTGACCTATTCAGGTCTAGACTCTGACTCTGCATGTGCAGAAGAGTAAGCCAGTGTGGGGCTGAGGGGCTTACACAGGTGCCCTGCTGGCACACTCGCATCCTCCTTGTCTTCAGAGCTGGAGACAGAGTCCTCACTTCCCAGTCCGCTGCTTCTCATACCCTCCCAACCTGAACTCTGTCCCACAGTTAGACCTCCGGGGAAACTTCCCAGGTCACAGAAGACCACCAGAAGGAAAGGCACCGGTGGAAAACTACTACTCTGGGAAGAATCTTAGCTGAAGAAACACTGCTGATCCCACTTAGCCCTGGAAAAAACCAAGAACCAAGTCTCTTCCGAGTCAGCCAGTGGCTTTACTTATTCAGCGGTGGTCGGCGTTCCTGGTAACTTGGGGCTCCTAGATTCCCCTTCACAGCTTGTTTGATTTGGCAGCTCCACCAGGGGCAGGCAGGGTGGGAAGAGCGTTTTCAGTGCTTGGCTAAAGTTGGAAGAGGCTAGAGAGAGCTCAGGGGTTAAAGGAGCTTCCTGCTATTGCAGAGGACCCGGGTTTCAGTCACAACATCCACATACAGCCCACAGCCATCTGTAACTCCAAATCCAGAGGATCGACACTTCTGACCTCCTCAGGCTCCTGACCACACAGAACATGCACACTCTGGCACACATCCATACACGCAAAATAAAATAAATACATGTCTTAAAAAATGTTTTAAGTTGAAAGAAGAAAAGTGCCGGGCAGTGGTGGCACACGCCTTTAATCCCAGCACTTGGGAGGCAGAGGTAGGCGGATTTCTGAGTTCGAGGCCAGCCTGGTCTACAGAGTGAGTTCCAGGACAGCACGGGCTATACAGAGAAACCCTGTCTCAAAAAACCAAAAAAAGAAAGAAGAAAGAAGAAAAGTTATCTCTTTTTCTTAATTTAGACATTGGTGTCTTTTTACATTTTACTTGCTAATGTGACTTCTGTCAAAACTCTCCTAGGTAAAGCTAGATTAAACAGTGCAATGAAATCATCTGAGAACTGGAAAATAGAGTTTTATTATAGTTCTATTAATTTCCATGGCTGGTTTTCCCAATTGACATGAAATGTTAGATGTTTAAAAAGGAGTGCATACAGGCACAAAGGAAGATAGACAGATAATGCATAAGCAGAGACAAGTTGTGACAGAGGAAACACAGTTGCCAGGGACCACAGGAAACAGTCCAGTTTACTACCATTAAAGAAATGCAAACTGAGATTAAGTGTCATGTCTCATCTGTCAAATTAATTAACAATAAAGGCAAGAATTGATGATAGGGGTGTGATAAATTTTTATGTATTTCAGTATTACAAATCACTATCATCTTCCTCAAGAGAAATCTAACCATACAGAGATTAATCCTAAGACCAGGCATGGCGGTACATACTTGTAATCCCAGGACTTGGAAGACTAAGGCAGGAGTACTCCTAAATATTTGAGAGTAGCCTGGGCTATGAAGTAGACACTAATCCAGTCAAATCTACATAGCAAAACGTCGTCTCAAAACCCACACCACACACACACACACACACACACACACACAGTCCCCAGAGCCAAAATAATAATATTTTTTAAAATAAAAATAAGTGGCTGTAGAAATGACTCAGCACTTGCAGAGAACACGGGTTCAATACCCAGCACCTACAAGGTGATTCACAACCATCTGTAAATCCTGTACCAGAGGATCTGACACTTCTGTTGACCTCTGTTGACCTCTTCTAGTACCTGTCACTCACATGTAACAGGCATGTATACGGGCAAGGCACTCATACACATAAAATAAAAGAAATCTAGACAAAGACCACCTACCAAAGTTAAATCAAGAGCAGGTAAACGATCTAAGCAGGCCCATATTCCCTAAGGCAATAGAAGAAGTCATTAAAAACCCCCAACATGGAAAAGGGGAACACGATCATGTTTTAAGGGGCAAGGGGGACAGGAGTAAAGCCCTGAGAGTCAGCAGAATGAATGGAAACAGGCAACCTCAGAAGGAAGGCGGTGGGAGGGCAGGGGGAATCTAGAATATACCAGAGACCTGGAAGGTGAGAGACTCTCTGTTGGGCCATGGAAGGGCTGCCCCAGACCCGCCCTCTCCATTTCACCTGTACCCTTAAGTACACAGGTAAGGGACGTGCCTAAGAGCCTTCTGCCTTGAGATTTGCATATTAATGAGGCCAGGGGAGGTAATTAAGTTTTCCCCTTCCTAACTCCTCCCCTTGATACTCCCCAATATAAAGAAACCCCTCCTGGCTTTTGGGGGGGAGCGCACCAGATTGACCATTATTGTCAATAAAATTACTTCATGGAAACTGTGTCTGCGTGGGCCTACTTCTACTCTGTGACCGCTCGACCATGTGGGAACTACAGCGTCCCGGGCGGGAAGTGCTCCGGACCCAGGCCTCCGCTTTGGCCCGCCCGCCTCCACTGCCTCATCCGACACCCCGTGCGTGAGACTCCGCCCCAGTCGCCGGCGCCTCAGCCGCTACGTGGGAGGCTTTGGGGCCCCGGGCACTAGCCCGAGTTTTGTTTCCCACAACTCTCAAAGGGAGGGACCTTAGATGAAATGCCAACAGTAGGGAGAAGAAACTTGTAGAGCCCACCTCCAGTAGAAAGACAGAGAGCATCAAGTGGAGGGATGGGGTTGCCATCCCACAGTCAAAAACTCTGACCCAGAATTGTTCCTATCTAAAAGAACTACAGAGACAAAACTGGAGAAGAAACTGAAGGAAAGGAGGTCCAGTGACCAGCCCAACTTGGGCTCCATGTCAAGGGAGGCTCCAAGGCCTGACACTATTACTGGTGCTATGGTGTGCTTACAGACAGGAGCCTAGCATGGCTGTTCTCCGAGAGGCCCAACAAACAGCTGACTGAGACAGATGCAGATACTTACACCCAACCAATGGCTTAAGTCAGGGACCCCTGTGGTTGAATTAGGGAAAGGCTGGAAGATGCTGAGGAAGAGGGCGACCTCATAGGAAGACCAGCAGTCTCAATTAACCTGGACCCCTGAGATCTCTCAGACACTGAGCCACCAACCAGGCAGCATACACCAGCTGAGGCCCCTGACACATACACAGCAAAGGACTGCCTGGTCTGGGCTCAGTGAGAGAAGACACACTTAACTTTTAGAGACTTGGGGCCCTAGGGAGTTGGGAGGCCTGGCAGGGTGGGGTTGGGTGAGGTGGGGGTGGTGCTGACATCCTCTTGGAGACGGAGGAGGAATGAGATGAAGAACTGCCAGAGGGCAGACTAGGAGGGGAATAATGACTAGCTGTAAAAAAAAAAAAAGATTAAAAATAATTAATAATAATAATACCTTAAATAAATAAAATACAAGTGAAATAGCGGCAAGCTTACAAAGAGTCCAGAATTGAAATCTTGCTGAGTAAGGAGGGGTTTTTTTTTTCCTTTATTTTTTTTCCTCCACATCGCCAGCTTTGGCCCAAGGCCACCTGAAACTTGAAGCAAGAACAGGCAAGGATGAGGAGCTCCCTTTGAAATCTTCTAAATGGCGCGCCAGGGGAAGGGAATTCCCTGTTCGAAGCCAAACAGCAGAGGTCGTGCTCCTTTTCCTTTTCGGTGGTCTGCTGCACAACAGTCCCCCACCCGCCACCGGCCACCCGCCACCGGCCAACCGCCCCCCAGACAACACAGGAGTACCAGCCCACAGTCTGAACAGGAGCAGCAGCAGAGGCTCCTGCCATTGTCTGAGAAGGAAGCATGGTTGGTTGCCGAGGAAGGGAACTGTGCCAGAACTGAGTATGGGTCTGATGTGGGAAGAGAGGAAGGCACATCCCGCTGAATCTGTCACGTGTGCTTGGAACCGAAATCTGAAGCTCAGAGGAGGCCTATGAGTCATCTACACTCAGAAGCTATTTAAAGCAGAATATTTCAGATGCTTCTTTCTTTGTTACTGAGTAGAGGCTGATGATGGAGATACCCCGTAGCGTTCCTTAAGGATCTGCTCACCAAAGAGGATAAAACAGAGAGGAAGAAGCCTAAAGATGGAGGTTATCTTACCGGTAGGTAGACAACGCAAACAGGGATCCACTGGGTCCTGAGATCTGAGGCGTGATGGCTGAGACACATGTCATCAAGTTCTGCTGGCATGGCTCCTAAAATCAATTTGAAAAGCCTTATATTCTCTCACACATTTTCAGATTTTCATCTGTTTTTTTTAAAGATTTATTTTATTTTTAAGTGTGTGTGTGTGTGTGTGTGGTGTGTGTGTGCATGTTTCTGTATGCCCAAGAACTTAGTTGCTTACCAAGGAAGTCAGATGCATCAGATCTCCTGGAGCAGGAATTATAGGCCATATGAATCACCTAATGGGATGCTGGGAATTGAGCTCGGATCCTCTGCAAGAGCAGTACACACTCTTAACTTCTGCGCCATTTCTCCAGCCTTCACCATAGACTTCATTAATGGCAAGGGACATGATTTGGTATGTATGTTACCTATTGACTTGTTTAAAGCTAAGCTACTAGATCACTCATATGTACCAAAAGATTGCAAATCCCATGCTGGCCTTACACTTATGTGGTAGTTTAAATATACTTAGCCCAGGGAGTGGTACTATTTGGAGGTGTGGCCTTGGGGTGGGTGTGGCCTTGTTGGAGAAAGTATGGCACTGTGGGCATGGGTTTTAAGACCCTCATCCTAGCTGCCCGGAAGCCAGTCTTCTCCTGTTTGCCTTCAGAACAAGATGCAGAACTCTCAGCTCCTCCTGCACCATGACGGCCTGGAAACTACCATGCTTCCACCTTGATGATAATGGACCAAACTTCTGGACCTGTAAGCCAGCCCTAAGTAACTTGTTGTCCTTAGGAGAGTTGCACTGGTCATGGTGACTGTTCACCACAGTAAACCCCTAACTAAGACAATTTACCATCATATATTCTTTAAAATATGAGCCAGTGAGATGGCTCAGAAGTCAAAGGTGCTTGCTCCCAAGTCTGACAACCAAGTTTGAGCCCAGGGATCAACATCATGGAAGGAAGGAGAGAACAGATTCTCCCAAGTTGTGACTTGTGTTCTCTTTCTCTCCCTCTCCACCCCCCCCCCCACTGTGATGCACAGGTACATGAATGCATGTGCATGAATGCAGAAGCCAGAGAAGGCTGACAACTGTCCTGTTTATCCCTTGAGACAGAGTTTCCCCCTAAACTGAAAGCTCACCATGTTGGCTAGGCTAGCTGGCCAGTAAGCTCCCTGGTGTCTGCTTGTCTCCACCCTTCAATGCTGGGATTACAGTACACACAGCCACACCCAGCTTTCTACGTGGTGATGGGAATTCAAGCTCAGATCCTGTTATCATGATAAGCCATTCTTACCCATGGAGCTATGACTCCATCCCAGAAACTCTTTTTATTGTCACAAGTTTCACACCATTATCTTTTCTTCTTTAGTTCATATTTATATCCCAATTTCTCAACAAAATTATACCTAATTATACCAATTTTGATGCTTGAAATATATTATTAAAATTCTATCACCATTTTTTATAGTCTACTATACATACAAAGTGAAACATTCTCTGGATCCATAATTTCTCTCATTTTTTTCTTTGCGTTATAGTTCCTATCATTTAGTAATAACCAAGCTACATAGTTATTATATAAGTAAATTTGATTAACCAGCATAAATAGCACATTTAGCCATATAGTGGTGGCACACACCTTTAGTTTCAGCACTCAGAAGATAGAAGCAGGGGATTTTTGAGTTCAAGGCCAGAGTACATTCTACAGAGTACATTCCAGGACAGCCAGGGCTACACAGAGAAACCTGTCTTAGAAAACAAACAAACAAACAATAAATAGCACATTTAAATAAATCAATACAGAACCATAAATGCATATTCAAATATTTTTTTAAAATATTGTAAATGTATCATGTGGTCAGGTAGTAAAGTCTATTTTTGATTAATTTATGTATCAATCAGTTAATATTAATTATTGTTATAATTAGACATCCATTTTATTCCCTTTTAAAATACAGGTTCTGAAAATAACTTATTCATGTAAATGAATGGATTAAGCAAGGAGTTTTATTGTAGCAATGGTCTGAAAGTATTTGAACACCTCTAGAATTATATGTCTAAAAGTCACATATTAATGTATCACCAAAAATTATATTTTAACGAGTCACCAACTGACCACTCCAAGTTCCTCCTTGAATTTTGGTGCTCAATGACTTGTTGCCAAGTTAATAACTTGCCTTCTCCCTGTCTGCACTGATAGCGTGGATTGCCTGTTTGCTAAGAGCTCTTCCGCCCCAGGGCAGTGTGCTGCAGGGCGCTCGGGGTTTCCTGAGCTGAATGTTCAGAGTTTCCTAACACTGGCTGCTGCTATCTGTCCTCACATGGCCTTCATGCTCAACATGACAGCACACAACCCCTACCGGCTCAGATACTCCATCTTCGAAAGCAGCTGGTTACAGAAGCAGTTGATTATATTCTAAAAAACCAATACATGTGCATCAGAGAACATTTAGGAAATTAATAAAATGAAATAAAATCATGAAGTTTGCCACTGATCCGAAGCCCTGACTAATCATTGCTCATACCCCAACATGGTTTCTCTTTCCTTCCCCATGACTGCATTCAAACTGTGCATGTGGATAGACGCACTCTTTTATTTTTAATTTTCTTTTTTATTCTTCCTTCCCTTTTCTTTGTGCAGATCAAAGTCATGATTATTTTTCTCCATGTTTACAACCATGATATTTGCTTAGCAATCATGGTTTCCTAGAAACCCTTCTAAGTTCATTTTTAAATAGGATGTAATGTACATTGAACCCTATACAATATTTATATTTATTTAGAGTCCATTATATACACTGTAAGACATTTCTAACTTGCTCAAAGCTCGAACATCCTAGAGGACAGCTTTGAAACTGATGCAATGAATCTCTTAGTTTTACGGAGAGAATCCTATAGTACCACTTTGGTTTCAGGCTTTCAAGTGTCTACAATAACCACTTCCAGATGGCTGTCAACTGAATGTCTTGGAGTAGTACCATATCATTTGTTCATGTCTGCATTGCAAACAAACAAACCCAAAATGAACAAACACAAAACCCCAAACCTTAAGACAGCGGTCCTCAACCTGTGGGTTGCAAACCCTTTAGGTTTAGATAGTTGCATATCAGATATTTACATTATGATAAACAGCAGTAGAAAAGTTACAGTAGCAACAAAAGACTCTTATGGAACTGTATCATGGGTCAAAGGCAGCGTTAGGAAGGCTGACATAATATACGTGAGGAGATGAGGAAAGCAGGAACCAAACACCCTCTCCTCCACCCTGCCAAAACTTACAACTAAAGCACCACCTAGACTTAGGAGGGGAAGCACCAATTGACCCAAATTAAATGTCTATGTTCATTCATTTTATCCTTACTAGTGGGGCTTATGTAGACTTTAAGCTCATAGAAGAATTATTTGTCAAGGTTTCTGTATGCCTGAATGTAATAGAGGTTTTTTGGTAGTTTTGTCTGTCTGTTTGTCTGTTTCCTTGTTTCTCTGTGTGGCCCTAGCTGTCCCAGAACTTCCTCTGTAGACCAGGCTGGCCTCCTGAGAGCTGGAATTAAAGGCATGCACCACCACCACAGCCTTTTGTTATGACTTTATCCTGAGCTGGGAGCTGTTTGTCCAGTGAAAGTCAAGCTACTGGGGAGTTGCGTTTTTCCAGAAAATAAATTATGAAAATGAAGGTAAAAATTCTAAACACTGAACAGAAATTGTTGGAGAGATAGGAGCAGTATTTATCACTGTTTTGAATGTGACTGAAAAAATTTCCAAGGTTGTGTTATGCCAGTCACACCTGCAAGCTGAAAGGAGAACTTATGAGTTGGAAAAAAAACAGAATAAAAACCTTCTATCCAGGTAAAATTAACATGTGTTGGGACTGGGTGCTGTTTAATGTGGCCGATTCAGCTCATATTGAAAAGAATCTTTACTGTGAACTTTGGTTTTGTAATGTTGTTTTTTAGCTTTTAAGTTGTAGGATGAAGCAATTTCAATAGCATTAGAAGCAAATTGAAGCAATGGTTGTCAAAACTAAATTCCACTTTAATGGGATTCCATGTTCAACACTTTTGTCTTGGACTATCTATGCATCGATCCCTTTGAGGACATGTCCAGAGTGCCTACTATGTGCCATGTATGGTAAGTGCTGAGGTAAAAAGAAGGGCTTTGTTTTCTCTCTAGAGAAAGACATTTGAATGACAGAGCCAAGATTAAGTGCCTTCTAGAGAGAGAAGAGGCATACAAAGCTGCAGGCCTTGCAAGATCACCCACTGCATACTGGAGGACAAGCAGGCAGAGGAGCAATGGAAGGATGTGGTCGCTGAGTCTGACAGATAAATAGGGTTTCCTACTGAAAGCGTGGGCAGCCATTGAGAGTAGGAAGTGCCTGCTGTATTACTGAGGTGCAGAGTAAAGGAAACATGTGCTAAGTGAGCACAGTAGGCTTACGGAAGCCCAATGGGTTCAACATATGGAAAATTGGAAGTCTGCTGGCAGATAAAGGAGAGGGTGGGTATCAGATGCTAAAGAAGACTGTTGTCCCACTGTTCCTCAGAAGGCAATGAGAATCCATGGAGTATATTTTAGCAGCAAAGGGCCACAATCACATTTATGTTTTCAGGTGGCCCTGGTTTGTGGGCAGAATGAATACTTAAAATGAAGGCCAGTTTCTCCTGTTCAAAAAAATGGTAAACTGATAGCAACCTATGTATCAGAAGTAACAAGGGAAGTGTGTAAGGAACTGTCTTGGTTAGGACTTTACTGCGGTGAACAGACACCATGACCATGGCAAGTCTTATAAAGGATAGCATTTGATTGGGGCTGGCTTACATATTCCAAGGTTCAGTCCATTATCATCAAGGTGGGGACATGGCAGCATCCAGGAATGCATGGTACAGGAGGAGCTGAGAGTTCTACATCTTCATCTGAAGGCTGCTAGCAGAATACTGACTTCCAGGCAGCTAGGATGAGGGTCTTAAAGCCCACACCCACAGTGACACACCTACTCCAACAAGGCCACACTTACTCCAGCAGGGCCACCCCTTCTAATAATGCCACTTTCTGGGTCAAGCATATACAAACCATCACAGGGACACAATATTATTTAAAAGTCAGCACTCAACTCCTACACTGTAATGGGGGACACTGAAGTGTTTTCACTAATATCAAGTTTGAGTCAAATGAGATAACTGTTGCTTAAGCTTTATGGAGATGTGCAGTGAATTAGTTCCAGACATTTTCGAGTTTCCTGAGTAAGTTAGCTATCCTATGGGATGTATAGGAAAGTTTTAAGCTTGAACTTTTCTTTTCCCTCAGATGGTTCTAAAGTTAATGATAAATTAATGTTGCTATGTTGAAACTTTGACAGTCTACACCAGTGTCACTTAACGGTAGAACGAATGGATAATGGAAACTCATTTTGGAAAATTCCTGACTCCACCAAAAGTTCCACAAGACATTCAGAATTTATAAGACAGAAATTCAGGTCATAGTTTATATAACAGACAAGCCCTGTGAACTCAATTTAGAGAAGAAACTGTGGGGATTGTTTTGCTTAACTGCCCAATATTAAGAAACTAAAGACAAGAGAATTATCAGTGTAAACTGGGTGACCAAACTGGTTGGTAATGGCCTTGAAATCTAGGCCAGAGTTCTTCCCAAGCTCCTAGCCTGTGTCTTCCATGACCTTAGAGGGAGGGCACTACCTTTGCAACATGTATGACATGTTTCCTCATTCTCACAAAAAGTCAGCACCACACACATCGCCCCACTACAAAATGAAGGAACCAACTCAGAAGAGAAGTAGGTGACCCCAGGTCATATATCAGACATAGCTGCAGGTCAGCCTGGCTCAGGGTGCAAGTTCACTCCATACGCTCTACCCTTTCTCTAACTTAAAGCAGCTAGAGGACCCTGAAGGCCACATCGGAGAAGAAAACTCCAATCTTCATGGGCTATGGAGTGATTCGGTCCCTTTAAAAGTCATGTTACATTTTTATGCATTTTACTGGGGAATCTTCTGGCTAGACTTTTCTTCAGAGAGCTAGAAAATGTCTCTGGCTATGATTAACTTTCTCTGGGCTCAATGTTTAAGAAATGTAAACCATCCATCAAACCAGACATCACCTCAGCTTTGTGGCACTGGAACTGTCATATGTCAAAGGGATTGATGCTGGGCCCAGGGTACATGAAGTGGCAAATTAACAAAGGAGGCTGTGGGTTAGGGAAGAGTCGAAGAGTGCTCAAGCATGTGCTGAAATACAATTTCTCGTCATCTAAGACTGAAAGAGGTTGTCAGAAAAGTAGCTCAGTTTCAATCGAAAAAGCCACTGAAACCAGGCATCTGAGTTCCCGGAAGGATCTGGTTTCGTCATCAGCAGCTTCACTTCTGTCTGGCTAGGCATCTGGGCTGGCAATGGGAAACACTGCCGTGGAACATTAGGTCATGTCAGTTGGCCAATACCGGTCAAATATGTTCTACATTTAGAAGAATTATTTCTGGGGCCCTGCTCCCCTAAAGGTCACGGGACAGCCTAGAGTTAACTAGAAGGACACTGTCTTAGTTTCACTTCCCCTAGATCCATTGTTACTCAACTTGAAATAGTATCAGTACGACAGCACCATCAACACATTCACAGATATTCACACACATTACAGTAATTATATTTGCATAAATTGTTTCTCACATTTGTCTATTATGGAATGCCACAGTGTGTTAAAGGGCTATAAAAATAAATGTGTTAAAATATAGGTATAAAAAAATTAAAGTTTTTAACCAAAAACTCAAAGGACATACAAATAGTGTTTTTAAATGAGATCATCATCCTGCTTCTAATTTAAGAAACCAATTATAATATTCAATGTAGAAAAGGGGAACAATGATTAGATGTTCTCTTACTCAGCAGGTAAAAATGTAAATCCTTTGTGTTCTCTATAAAGTAATTTACTAGTATTTTCAAATAAGGTATTCACACTGCCTCTGAAAGTATAGTAGAATGGGGAATTCTGGTGGAGAGGCCCAATTTGTTTGAAAGACCATCCAAGCAATTCTGCAGTTTCAGTTGGAGAACCACTGCCCTAAAGATGCTTCACACATGCCTGTAGCTTGCTGACCTTGCTACAGATTGAATGTCCCTGTGTCCCCAAATCTACATGCTAAAAAATCAATTCTTGATGTAAGAGCATTTGAGATGGGGCCTTTGGACGGTGATTAGGTCACAGAGACTGAATACTCATGGTACTATCTTTATAAAAGGGCCTTCTATGTTCGCTTTCAGTGAGAGGATTATCTGGAAAGTGGGCTTCTGACAGGCATCCGGTGATGCCGTAGACATCCAGTGATGCCCTAGACAGACATCGGTGATGCCCTGGACATCCGGTGATGTCCTAGACATCCGGTGATGCCCTAGTCTTGAACTTCTAGTCTCCAGAGAAACTGAGGTACATTTCCTTTGATCCAAGTGTATGGTGTTCTGTTATAGCATCATCCAGAGATTGTTAAGACACTGTCTCTAGGCCAATGAGTCCTAAATCAACATCTGAACCCTAGATGAAGTCTCTGAATTCCAAGACCACACAGTCAAACACTCAATCTGTATTTCCAATTTGATATCTTGTAGATACTTCAAAATAAATGTTTAATGTTAGAGTCACCTTTTTTAGCCCCTCTCCCCTAAAATGTTCGTAAACCAGGTATGGTTGCACTTATGAGGTAGAGACAGAAGGACTAGTAGCTTAGGGTCATTCTTGGATACATAATGAATTGAGGCTAGCCAGGATGACATGAGATCTTGTCTCAAAAGCAGCAGCAGCAGCAGCAAAAACTTCTTTACCTTCAAAGATCCTGATTCCACAAATGATCCTGTTGTTTCTTAAGCAAGACACTTAGGTATCGTCTTTGACTCTTCCCCTCTCTTCACCATTGTTTACATAGTCAGTCAAGCACTGTCTTCTAAAGATACATAATTATGAACCAAACTGTATGTAAATAAAAACTCCTGAGCCAGAGACCTATCACTGTATCTGAAATCTGAACACTCTTCTCTCCTGTCTCTCTCTCCTCTCTCTCTCTCTCTCTCTCTCTCTCTCTTCTCTCTCTCTCTCGTCTCTTTCTCTCTCTCTGTTCTCTCTCTCTGTGTCTCTCTCTGTCTCTCTCTCTCTCTCTCTCTCTCTCTCTCTCTCTCTCTCTCTCTCTCTCTGATACAGCAAATGGTGGATCTCTGAAAGCCAAAAAACAGAGCTCCCTGCCAAGCTTGGTCTATTACTTCTAGGCTACATAAAAATGAAAATTAAACCAGTGTCCCCAAAGCCCTCATCTATAGGACTGTGTTACAGAGGCCCATGGAGAGCAAGGCAGATGACTGTTAGCTGTTGTCACTCATACCCAGCACTGCCAGCCTTGAGCAGACGCTGCTTCTACTACATCACGTTCCTCTTCCTTTACTTCCTTTTTAATTCTCTCTTTTCCTCCTCTTTCCTCCATCTCTCTCTCCTCCAATTTTGAGTTGTAGTCTCTCTATGTAGCCCAGGTTGACCCAATACGTACAATTCTTTTCCCTCTGCTTCGTAAATACTGGGATTATGGTATCACAGGCTTATGCAGTCATGCCTGACCTATTACATTATTTGGAAGGATATTAGTGGATCTTTTTTCTATTTAAAATCCTTAAGTGATTTTCCATTGTTCTCAATATAGTGCACAGATAATGCCAAATTGACATTTTGTGTGTGTGTTTCACTCAAATATATCTCAAATACTTCTTACTTCTGCATAAGATTTCACTGGAGAAAAGAACCTAAAATCCATTTGATTTTTAAAGGGGAGAGAAACATATTTTATGATAAAGTTGGAAGATTACACAAAACCTGAGAGACAAATTCAGGCACATTTTTAATATGTGTGCTTTTTTAAAAATATAATATAATTTATTTATACACAGAAGTCATTCGATGGACCTATTACATCCGTTTCTGGTTTCCATTTCTACTGCAGATAGATTTCACATATGGTTGACAATGATTTGGACTGATCACCAGTGTAAATCTGAGCTGATACAGGACCTCAGTCCTTCTCCCTTAAAGAGCATGGCCTGGTTTCTAACGGAAACATTTTCAGTAAAGAATCACCAGCTTTTTTTTCTCTCTTATGAAGAAATCCAACCAGAATTAACCTAATATAAATTTCCAACACATTTTATTGTTTCTTTTCAAATTCATTATGTGCAGCTATGAGAGACCAAGGTAAATACAATTGACACCTCCTCTGGCCTGACAACTTCCTGTGCAGCCTCAGGCTAGGCTTTCGTATCTCCACTCCTCTAAAACATCCAGACATTCTTACTTTAAATAAACCACTCTTTCCCTTCCCTTCCCCTCTCTTCAGTATTCCAGTCTCCCACCTTCTCTCTTGCTTTTCAGACAAATATGAAAACTTTTCACCAAAATCCTGGACCTGGTTTCCTTCAATAGTCTACACTATACTAAGTCATTTCATGCAGCTTTACCACCAGAATAATACACTGTATATTTTAATATACACTGTAAAAACTCAGTTTTCTTAATCGACTCAACAGTGTGGCTTGGTTTCACTTGGTAAAATTAATACAATTAAAATACACACCCACAAACATGCACACTCAGATACACACACACACTCACACATGCACACAGGATTTTCATAGGAAAATCTAAGAACATGCCAACTTTAAAAGGCATCAATGTAAAAAATAAAAGCAAATACTAAAAATTATAGGAAAAGAAATAGTTGGCTGGATAAATGAATGAAAAATGAGGAATGTGCAATGAAAAACTGATATAAGGTGTCCACGATGATAAAATGGGGGGAAAATCAAAGTTTTATGGGTGTTTTCCTAGGAAGTACTGAAATATTTTAAACTTTAAAACCTTCCATGTAGATTGCAGGATGTCATTATTAAAATTTCATTCTTCACTTGAGGTTTAACAAACAACTCTGGTAGAAAGCTTAAGTTCACAAGCTAAAATACTTGTAGTATAGAAATTCATGGAACTAGAGTAGAGAATACTTTCATACATAGTTCAGGGATTAAAATACCTGATTGTCAGTTCAAAATCATTAAATACCTTAATCGCATTTAATATAATCATTCTTACTCCATGTCAACACTTTACAGAGAGGATACACCATCATTCAACATGTCCTCATTATCCCCAATCAAAACTACCCTTTCTCCATATCCACATTCACACCACCACCATCCATACTGCTCCATCATCCCACCATCACCCCCCACCCCTACCAACACCACACCATCACCACATCACCTGCCCATCACTCCCACCATCACCACCCCACCCACCACACACCATCACACATCACCCCGCCCCATCACACCCCACATCAACCCCCCACCATCACCCACCACCACAACAACCACCCACCACTACCACCACCACCAACAACAACAATAACGACAGAAGAGGGGGCCGAGCGAGAGGGCAGAAACCCAAATGAACATATTACAGCTGATAAGGAGAAGCCCTGTGATACTCCCATTTTTAGTTTTGTCTGAGTTTTCTCCCTCAGAAGTACCCGATCGCACATCCCCATGTTACAGGTCTTCTAACACTAGCTCCTTCACTGAAATGGGCTGCGGGCAAAGCCAGTAGGAGAGACACTTTTTCTTGTAATGGGCTGAGTCAAAACCAAGATGTCTTAAAACAGGAAAATGTACAGTTTATGGTCACTTTATTTTTTCACTCCCTGTGGCACAGAGAACTTGGCTCACTTTGATGCTGGGGTCCTGCTTCTCGACCAGATATTCTGGCTTGTCAATGTAATACTGACACTTGGATTCACCTTTCTTCATGTTGATAGCAAAAGAACTTCTTGTATCAATACTGCTTCCTCCCGAAACTGATCAAGATGGCCTTTTAGAGTTTGTCTAATGATGTCTTTTAATAGTAAAGGGACCATGCTACTTTGAGTGATATCTAGGCAACTCCAGAAATTTAGTTTTCAAATGAGAAGAGTCCACACATGCTGAAGAAAGTCTCGGACTCTTGGATCCTGTTTCTTCTGATCCAGAAGACTCTGGGGCACCTGCTGGTGTAGCCTTTGTAGACAAATCATTCAGGCTCAGTAACCAGTTCATGAGAATGTGACCAATCTGATCTACTGTCCCATCAGATTGGTTGATTCCAGTCTTGCCAACAGATCTTCATGCTATGCAGAGGTATGTAAGCATCCAAATGAGCAAAATATGTGAATTCTTCTTCTGAGATGCAGACAGCTCTAACATGGGGTCATGGTAGGCCTTTCTAGTAATATTGAGAGATCTTGATTAATCCCTGTTTGCCTTGGGACAACTCATATGCTGCCTTTTGATGTTTGATATCTCGATGGTCAAGGACACCTTCATACTGATGTCTGGCATCTCTCACCATAGCACACTGCTTCTTCTCTCGGTGACTGTCCAGGCTGTGGACCTGCTGAATGGCTTCTGGGCAGAGGCTGGAGATCTGTGGTCACCGCTGGGTTAAAATTATGACGCTTTGGTTTGACCAAAGCACCTGACCACTCGGTTCCTTACAGGACAGATTAAGTTTGCTGAGGATTATTGTTTATTATTATTTAACACATTATTTTTTAACCTATCCTGGTTTGTGGGCAGCTGAAACAAATAATGAAAATAAATAGTTCTACTTTTGCCTTTATTCCCTCTATTCTACATTATTTCCTTCATCCACAGCTTATACAACCATAATACACTTCTCCATTTTCCCAGCACAAACCTCTTCACTTTTCCTCTTGGACAACCCAGCACAAGTACAAAACACACTTGATTCTGTACCAGGTTGAGAATGACACTAGTAAGCTTATTTGATCTTCAAAACAACCATGAGTGAACCACATTAAAGAATAATTAGGTACAACAAGGACTCTCTGGAGCCTTAACAGAAAATCTGTCCCACTAACCAACCTCCAGACCTGGCTCATCAAGCACATTTTACTAGCTGCCAACACATCTTCACTTGGATGTCAAACCCAGCAGGCCTCAGATGGAGATCATTACCTTCCTTCACAAACTGGTTTCCCTTCTTGTCTCTCTGTGTGAACCAGAGCTACAACAATAATCATAGTCATCCAAGAGTCCAGCCCACGGATCATCCCCACACTACAGGGAAGAGGAAAGGAGCTGGAATCTACTCTCTACCCTACCTAATAACATAGACAAAGCTCTGACATGAGTGTAGTTCAAGGTCCTTGTGAGTCAGAATGCCTTATGGCGATTGTTTAAAATGATGAGGTTTTCCTGAACATCAGCATTCTAAATCAAGGCTTGGTTGAACGATTAGCAGTTTAAAATAGATCTCCAGAGGGCTTTTCAAGCCACCTAAAAAGGATCAGTGTGCTAAAGAAATGACTCAGACAATCCCACTGTGAAGGAGCCACTGAGTAAGACACCTGAAGAGCATAATAGAATCTGAGATAGAAGCAATGGCATCCCACACTGTTGAGTTAAACACAGTAAGAGGCAGAAACAGGGTAGCCATTATAGAAAGGTTCAATACTCTGAAATCACGGTTGGATCTGCTCATGAAGAGCTTTTGCCAGGAAGGCCAGGAAAGACTTTCTCCCGAGAAGGAAAACTAATCAAAAAAAGTCCAGCAAGAGGCTAGCTCTGAAAAAAGGATAGCCACTCAAGTAACAACTTGGCCTCCCAGGACTAGCATATATCTTTTGGCTCCCAACACCATTAGATTAGAAAAAGACCCAAGGGACAATACAGGTGCTAGAGAGGAGCCCTGAGGAATGAATGTGTATCAGCCAGAAGGTGCTTGCCAGTGAAAGAAGCCATTCTAGCTACTGTGAACTCAAGAGATTTCATTCGAATATCCCTGACTTGGGGATCTTTCAACTTGTGATGACTTATGGATATTGTCTTTTTTCTTCAACTTTACAATGATATAAAAGCGTCAGTAGTCAATTGTAAATATTACTTTAGTTTGGGGAGTTTGATATTCCCTTGGCTAAAGCAATATGTGGACTGCCATGATACCCCCTCTCCATGTTGTGCTAGACAGAAAACCACAGTCCTCCATCAACCAGGTGATCACAAAGATAAGCAGCAGGCACCTAGAGCCACTGGTATGTGACTGTAACATTCAGAAGGGTAAGGTGTATTAAATGTATTCTGTCTTAAGGATATTTTCAGCCTTGTATTGGTTTATTGGGATGGAACCTAAGGAGAAGTCAAGGAGCATTTGTACAACTAGATGCTTACAAAATGATTAGAAAGGCTGAAAAAAACAACTCCAAAATTCTACAAATGATTGCCACGAGTACTTACCAAGTTAACTGTGGCCTGTGCCGTGGTCAGAAAATGGAATAAGAAAACTGGGCCTAAGGAAAGACCTGGTTCAAATACTGCCATGTCAGATCCATGCCAGCAAAATGGGTGTCCCTGAAACACACCAGCAGGCAGCAGGTCCTGGGGCTCCGCAACCTTGCCTTTAAATAAAGAAAGAGATAAAGAAAGAAAATCAGGTTCCCATGTCCCTGCTCACTGTCTTCTCTCAGTCTTGCCTGTCACATTCACATCTCTGATTTGCAAAGATTGTCTGTTCAGATGCCTGCAAGCAGAGCACACAGGAGAGGAGTCTAGGTTCATTGGCCAGGTACCCAGCCTTGCCATATCGTAAGTCAGCATTTAGCAGAATGTCAGATGAATAGCAGGGAAAGGAAAGGAGAGAATGTTCAGAACCAGGTTGGGCCAGAGTCTACTGACAGAAAACACCAGGAAACTCAGTTTGACAGGAATCAGGGAGAACTAAGTCTTCTTTCCTAGTGGCTTTGGGGCTCTGCCTCTTCCTCTTCATTTCCATGGCTGTGAACCAACCATATGAAATGTTGTGTACACACTAACCTCAGCACTTGGGACTTGCGAGGCAGAGGCAGTTGGATCTCTGTGAGCTTGAGGCCAGCCTGGTCTACATATAGAGTTCTGGTGAATTCCAGAGTCAGTAACACACAAAAACACACACATACATACACAGACACACACATATGAGCACATTCAAGTGCACATAGATACACAATTCTAGATTCAGTTACTTTGGTTATTATTGGTGTGCTACTGATAAAACAATATGAATAATTTTTATTTTGGTAAGGACTTATTGAACAGAAATATCTCTATAAATGACCTGGATGGGGACTTGTGATTTGGATGAAATTAGGCCAAGTATCTGTAGATAATTTCATTCCTAAATTGAGACAAAATTCAACCTCAGTCCTAAGCCTCTGTCTTTTTCTGCTTAATTATTTATATGAATAATGAGGGGAAAAATCTGCTACAAAAGTAGAAAGAAATAGAAGCTGCCCCCAATTTTTTGGTACGTCAAAACGATGCCAAAAACCCTGGGACAAATAGTGTGAATTTTTTTCTAGAGATCTATGAGGTAAACCAGGTGGCTGTCAGGAAGTGGAGGAAGCAAGAACAGAAGTTCAAAGTTATCCTCAGCTAGATATGAGCTCAAGGTCAAGAATCCTACAGGACACTCTGTCTGAAATAAATAAACAAAATGTAATGGATCAGTTTACAGTATGCTTTTAAATTTCCTGCAGTTTTATACAAGCAAACTAGAAAACCATCTGATCACAAGAGGATCTATTGCTCAGGTATTATTTGCTCAGGGTGATTTTCAGCCAAAGTATTGTGTATCTCATTATTCCAGTGGATTCCGTACATCTTTCTGCCCAGGGGACAAGGTGATCAGATTAGTGTTAGAAAGGCCTTTCTTAAAGTTTAAGACAGTTGGGTGTAGGGAGTGAAAGAAACTACTGCAGAGAGAAATTGAATGTCCAGAATCCCATGCCCTGGAAACACTTCTTGGCTGGGCAATGGTGGCACAAGCCTTTAATCCCAGCACTGGGGAGGCAGAAGCAGGAGGGAGTCCAGCCTGACCTACAGAGTGCGTTCCAGGACAGTCAGGTCTACTCAGAGAAACCTTGTCTAAAAAAAACCAAAACAAACAAAAAACAAACAAATCCCACCTCTTGGCCTTTACATGTCTAAGTATACCAGAGCAGTCTGGAGTGCTGCCCCAAGACTGCTTGACTTGTCAAAATGGATTCCTATTAGTGCAAGAAAAGAGAATGCAGAGAGGACGAGACTAAAAAGCTCACCCGCAGGACTGGGTTTTAAAAGAACTTGTTAGTTTGCCACAGATCTTGTTTTGTTTGAGTCGGGACCTCAGTGTAAAGTCCACTCTGGCTGCCCAGGCTCTTCTGCCTCAAACTGTCAAGTGCTAGGATGACCAATGTGATTCTAAATGTACGCCATCACAACAGTGCCCTGGCAACCAGAGTCAGCATGAACACTGCCAGTTTCCTTTATTCTAGGATTGATAGAGATTCTGATATTTAATATTTCTAAATCTTTACCCCCAAATGTACGATTTCTTTTTGCACAAGAAACCATCATGAAGCCAGTATTCCCCTCATCTGAACAGGGTCATGCTCGTAAAGCAGGTGAGAAATTACCTCCGCCATGGCCAGAGACACTAAGGAAAGAGAGAGCTCTGTGACCCGGCAGCTGAAGCAAGATGGAGCTAAAAGGAGAATGTGAGAAGCAGCTGAGACCAGCAGCTAACTGCAGAGCAGAAGTTATGCTTAATCTCTGCTATAAATTCCAGTGATTCCTGGCCACATTAGGGATTTATGTTGCATTTCAGGCCTTCATGCTTTTGCAAACTATGGTCTCTGAGTTTAAAACACCTACTCCCACGAGGTAGACTCACTTTGTATGGATCTGTTTTAATCTATATCGTGGTTTTATATTATCCATATATGTGTGTTTATTTCTCCAAATAGAATAGTAGTTTAATTTTTGTGTTTCTGGTACTAAAATAATGACTTTCACTTAGTGGGTCTTCCTTGTGTTTAATGTGCTTGTGTGTGTTTTCGTTTAACTTATGGACAAAGATTAAAAGTAGGTACAAAAGTTAAATTCTCTTTTGTATCTCAAAACTTCTTATTCAGTATGTCTTGATACAAATAAGTGATATAGACTGGGAGTATAACTCAATTGGTAGAGTGCTTGCCTAGTATGCTCATGGCCCTGGCTTCAAGTGCCTCAGTACCACAGAGCGTTGTGGTGCGCAGCTGTAACCTCAGCCCCAGAGAGTTTGAGGCAGTAAGATCAGAAGTTCAAGGTACTCCTTGACTACAGGAGACTCTGTCTCTAGAATAGAATAGAATAGAATAGAATAGAATAGAATAGAATAGAATAGAATAGAATAGAATAGAATAGAATAGAATATGATACCTTAAAGAAATTGTCTGTTTATTGCTTAGGTAAGATCAGTAATCTTTACACAGTTTGGACCCTAAAATATCCTCACAATGTGATAAAGTATCCATGGGCTCTAAACAGAATGAATCAAGCAGGAGGAAACCATGGCAGCAAGGCAGTTCCTGCAAACAGAATCCCTGCACGTCTCAGATCTTTGAAATAGAAATTTATAAAACAGATTTGCCCAAGGAAATACTAATGGTCTTTTTTCTTCTCATTAAAAAAACATGACTTTTTAAAATCCATTTTTTTCTTTGTGGAACTTTTGATATATCAATGTATTAAGTACAAATTGAAACTTCCAAGTTAGTTGTATCTGCATTCTTCTAAAAAACAATTCCTCTTTCGCAGGATATAAAGCAGAAAACGAATCACTTACTTCAAAGGAAATAGATGGCTAGAAATTCTATAGACTTTAAGAACCATATGACCTCTTGTTGGAATGGTTCACAGACTCCTCTTTCTTTCCCACCTTCTGTCTCACAGCAAAAATAAAGCAAACAGCAGCAAAAATCACTGGCTCGTACTGGAGCAGCCAGCCCAGCCTTAAACTGGTGGGAAGCTGAGGCATCTCTTCCAGTATTGTTCTAGTGACGTGTGCCACGCCCACCAGCAGTATGGAAGTCCCAGGGTGCCTAGTACCGGAGTCTGTGGGAAGCTCCGTGGGTAGAAGAGAGAATGCCATCTGTTAAGAACAATTGTACCTGATGTCACCAGCTGTTGGTTAAACCTGAATTTTATCAAGATAATAGAGACTTCTGAGCCCCAACAGCTCATAGTATATTTTCAAAGGAGCTTTTTTTTTTTTCTTATAATCAGTGAGTCTACAGAAATTTTTACAATTCTTCCCATTAGATGATTTCTTAAGAATCTATTAAACCGTATTTACATGGAAGTAACTTGATTTGGATAAAGAGGAAATAGACCTGAAGTGGTTGAGCAACAGGTTTGCTTGGTTCTAATGTCTACGTTGCACAATGTGGGCAAGGCATCCCATGACATAGAAGATTGTTATAACTACTTGGAAATCCAGCTAGACCACCTAAGGACTTGCAAAAGTATTTCGGCCTCCACGTTATGGAAGTATTTCTTTGGCTTTGTTACACATGGTCTTGAGTCCTGTGACTATTTCTCAATCGGAAAACACAGAAAACAAATTAACACATTCCTTACTAATTTTGTTAAGGAAATTTATTTTATTTATTATTATTATTATTACTAGGTTTTTTGAGACAGGGTTTCTCTGTGTAACCCTGGCTGCCCTGGAACTCACTCTGTAGACCAGGCTGGCCTCGAACTCAGAAATCCGCCTGCCTCTGTCTCCCAAGTGCTCGGATTAAAGGCATGCACCACCACTGCCCAGAAATTGGTTATTTTTATGTAAAATCTGTAATTATATATCAAAATCATATATACAAAGTAAGGAAAATACAAATTTTAAAAACACACACTAGTACTATTTTTATGTTGTGCTAAAAAACATTTTTTGTTTTCATAATTTCAGATGATATGATCACACATATGAAAAATAAAAATCTCTGCCAAAAAACTCATAACCTATAAATTAAATAAAGTTGTATGATAAAAAGAGCCAGCATACAGAAATCTGTAGTGTTCCTATACATTAACAGTAAACTATCTGGCAAGAGCATACCCCCATTGTGATAGCTACAAAATAAGTAGTAGAAAAATAATCTTTCTAAGAATAATTTTAATCAAGACAGAAAACTCTTTATAATGCAAGTGGTTAAACATTGAGGATAGATCAAGATGAATACAGACAGAGGGAAGCATTCCACGTTTACAGACCATAGAAATTAATATTGTTAAAATGTGCACAGGATCTGCACCCCAGAGTAAACCCTGTGCCACAGCTCTCCATACCCAAATCCCACCCAGAGAGAGCTGGTCTCCCAGGAGTGCTGACCCACCTAGGATCACAGGCTCACAGGAGGGACAGGCTCCATCAGAGACAGCAAGACCAACTAACACCAGAGAGAACCAGATGGAGAGAGGCAAGTGTAAGAACCTAAGTAACAGAAGCCAAGGCTACTTGGCATCATCAGAACCCAATTCTCCCACTACAGCAAGTCCTGGATACTCCAACACACCTGAAAAGCAAGATTCTGATATAAAATGTGCACAGTGCCCACGGTGATGCATTTAAGCTGTGCAAGGCCCATCAACATGCCAACATGCCGCTACAGAAACAGGAAAATGCTCTTCCAAGTATCCTGCAGCTGAAGCACAGAAGACCTCCAGTAGCCAACACTATTGAGCGCAGGAGTAAACATGGAGCTACCACACCACTGACTTTAAAAACACAAGTGATACTGGGATATAAACACATATAAAAATCAAAAAACACAATAGAGAACCCAGAAATATACCCACATATTTACAACCAAATGATTTCCACAAAGATGCCAAGAACAAAGGGCAATTTCTTCTATAGCTCCTGCTAGAAATGTAGGGATGTCTGTGGACAAAAGAATTAAATCTCCTCACATCTTTCATCACACAAAGAAAAACTTAAAATGGATTAAAGGCTTAAATATGAGACTAAAACCTAAAACCAGCTGAAGAAAACAGAGGAAATGCTTCATGACATTAACCGTACAAGAGACTTTTACATTTTTACTACTTTAAGAGAGAAAGAGAAAATGGGGGAAGTGTGTGTGGTGTGTGTGTGTGTGTGTGTGTGTGTGTGGTGATGTTGGTGTGTGTGTGGTGTGTTTGTACTGTGTAGTATGTAGTGTGTGCTTGTGTGTGTGGTGTGAAGTGTGTGTAGTATACGTAGTGTATAGTGTGTGTGTGTGTGGTGTATGTAGTGTGTAATGTATCTGTATATGTATATGTGGTGTGTTTGTAGTGTGTGTGTGATATTTGTGTGTGTGTCTGTGTGTCTGTGTCTCTGTCCTCAGTTGGTTCTGATTGGTAAATAAAGTTGCCAGCTAGGCAGGGAAACAGAGGGGGGACTTTAGGAATCTGCGGCAAGGGGACCAAGACAGGAAGGAGGATTTAGAACCACCATGCCAGAGGAAGGAGTAAGGTCCATGCCTGAGAGGTGCAGAAGAGAGAGCATAGCAATCATGTCAAGAGCCAGGGAAGAGTAGCTCCCCTCTCCCCATTGGGTCTGGGGCAGCAAAGATGGAATATAGATTTTAGTAAGTAATAATTCAGGAGTACCAGAGGGAAGGTGTTAGCCACTTAGAGGTTTGGGAAAGGCTCAACCATTGAGCTATTTAAGGCATGTTAAAATAGAAGGCTGTGGTGTGTGTGTGTGTGTGTGTGTGTGTGTGTGTGTACAGAGAACTATGTGAATATGTGAACGCCAGAGGACAAGTTGGTTCTCTCTTCCCACCACTTAGGCCACACGTACCAAGCTAAGGTCAACAGACTTGGCTGCCAGCATCTTTGCCCAATGCCACACCTCCTTGGCCAATATTTTTCAATAGAACTTCAAAAGCATGGGCAACAAAGCCAAAATTGGTAAATAGGATTGTATCAAACTAAAGACTTTTGTGTAGCAATGAAAATAATTAACCTAAAGAAAGAAAATACTTAACAAACTCTACACCTGATGCAAAAATAATAAAAATGGACATTACACAGATACAGACACTTCTCAAGAGAAGGCACTCAAGTAGCAAGGCAAGTAAGCAGGAACGTCAGCTAATTGTCAGGGAAAAGCAAATCCAAATAGCAAGTATCATGTGACTGTGATGGTGAGACAGGCGATCACTAACGAAAACAACAAATGTGGCTGAGGACGACATAGAAGAAGGGAGATTCTTTCACACCACGGGCAAATGTACAGCAATCTGACTTGTAGGTATCTACCTACAGGGAATGAAATCAGACATCTGCACTCTGCTGCTTACTAGATTATTCACAATAAACAATCTCAGTGCTTCCAATTGGAGCAGATGAAGAAAATGTGTAAGTACAAAATAGAGGACTGATCAGCCATTTAAAATAAAATCCTGAAATTTGCTGGAAAATGAATGAATCTGAAAGAAATTGTAGTAAGAAAAATAAACTGCACAGAAAAAAAAATATCTACCACATACTCTCATGTAGGCATAGAATTGAAAGAGTGAGTCTCACAGGAGTGGAAGCGGGAGAGTGATTCTCAGAAGCGGGAGAGTGCAGTGAGGCAGGGTGAGAAGCTGCTTCACAAGTTCAAAGCTACAGTCAGATAAGAAGAATAAGTTCTGGAATTGTATTACACAGAAGAATAACTACAGCTATCCATAATACATTTTTCATTTCAAGAAAGCCAGAAGACAGCATTTTGAATTTTACTATCAAAAAGTTTTGACAAGAAGGATTAAGTTTTCAAGTAAAGAATATGCTGATTATCCACATTTGATCATGATGCAGTATTTATATATACAACTTTGTCAATTGAAAATAAAGCAAAGCTTCAATACTGGAGAGAAGGGACGAGATGGTTCAGCAGTTAGGAGCACTGGCTGTTGTTACAGATTACTGAGACTGGATCCTCAGCACCCACGCACACAAAACACTCACACACAGAAAATAAGAATATATACAAAACCTGGAAAAGGAGAAAATTCGAAAGCTGGGCCTTTTGCAAAAGTCATCTGAAAGTGATTTGTCAAAAGGTGAAAATCAGTAAATGATGAACACTTTGGAATTTATGAACAATTTGAAATCTCATGTAGGACTCATGTTTCTATGCCACATAATACCTATAATAGTCACTATGTTTGAGAAATAAAAAGAACATGGGAGGACAGGGAGGAGTAAAAGAGGCAAAGAGATATTACACTATATTTTGATTATTACATGTATGGAATTTCACATTGATAATTAAAGGTAAAAGTGTAAAATCTTTAAGACTTCCTCTTATCCGTGTGCATACCTGCATATGTGCATGTGTGCTTGTGTGTGTGTGTTGGTGGGTGTAGACCAAAAGTTGACAGCAGGTATCTTCTTCAATCATGCTCCATCTTACTGAGATAATATGACTAGCAAAAAACATACTTTAAAATAGGCACTGAAATGGGTACACATTCTCAGTGTTGAGACACACACGCATACACACATACACACACGAACACACATACCACTTAGATATTTGTTTCTCTCTCCCCTACTGCTTTCTCTTTTCCTAGTTGTATTCCTTTTCTACAGATCTCCTCAACCTTTAGAATGTAGTCTTTCCCTCCTATGCCAAGAGAAATTTGTACACTCATCTCCCCCCTCTCTCTTTCTCCCCTCTCTCTATTAGTGTGTGTGTGTGTCTGTGTGTGCATTTTTAGTGTGTATATCCAACCAGATGTGTAAAAGTACAGCAAATTTCACATAGGAGAATTTAGGGCAAGGAAACATCCAGGAGAGCAGAGATTCTCTGTTCCAAGAACAAGGAACAGCAAATTGAACAGCAGTCAAGGCTTATATTGGATTTCTTACAGGCAGAGATTTCTAAGAGTAGACATTTCCAAGGTGAAGATTGCTGGAATTTCATGTCCTGGTCTTCCAGAACTCAGAGATTGGTGTTTTCATCTCAGGGACTGAAGGGTTTTCTTATGCAGTGTTTACTCAGTTTTTGTTTTTTTTTTGGTTGTTTGGCTTGTTTGTTTTACCCTGGTTTTTCTACATATGGTCCATTGGTCAGGACGGGAAGTCCTTTCAGGCCACAGGTTGCTTTGCCTTAGGTTCTATAGCACAGTCATGGAGCTCTTCAGGAAGTGTGGCAAGGACGTTCTGCCCCCATGGCAGCCCCTGTGGTCTTTACCATATGTTGATGTCAGGCAGAGTCTGAAGAGCAAGTGCCATTGCCATCGAAGCTCCTGCTGAGGTACCTCACAGTGGTCGTAGGCTGAGGCAGAAAAGGAGATGCAGTGGCCTTGGCAGCTTCTGAGCTGTGTCTCAATTTGTAATCTCACAGATGATCAGAAATCAAAGCATGATTTCCTAAGCATTATTTGCATTTCAGCCTTACAGCCAGGACAAAATTACTGGATAATCCCAACTTCTGACCGACGAAAAGATGTTTAACTGTTTTACAGTCTTTGCCTGGCCAGTTTCTTTCTCATCTCAGCAAAATGAACTTTAATAACAATACAGCCCTTTCTGCTCATTCTTCCTTTGCTCAGGGTCTGTTACTATAGCTTTTCAAAGTACGTCTATTTATTTTTATTAATCATTCCATTTGATTAATTTCCAAATGATATCTCACTTCCTGGTTACCCTCCACAAACCCCCTCCTCCCACATCTTACCTCTCCTCCCTCCTCTTTGCCTTTTTGAGGGTGCTCCCCCACCCACCCTCTCCAGCCCTACCACTACAGCATCCCCCTACACTGGGGCATCAAATCACCACAGAACCAAACCCCTCCCTTCCCAATGATACATGTGTATCTGGAGCCATGGATCCCTCCTGTACATTCCTTAGTTGGTGGTCTGGTCACTGGGAACACTCGGTGGTCCGGCCAGGTGACATTTTTCTTCCCATGGGGTTGCAATCCCCCTCCCCTCCTCCAATCCTCCCACCAGCTCCGCACTGCATTCTCAGAGCTCAGTCTGATGGTTGGCTTGAAGCATCCACATCTGAATTGGTCAGCTGATGGCCAAACCTCCCAAGGAATAGCCATACCAGGTTCATGTTCCTTAAGTCTCTGCTTCATTTTTTGTTCCTGTTTTTCCTTTGGACAGGAACATTTCTGGGTTAAAAACCTTGAGATGGGGTGTGGCCCCATCCCTCGCCAGGAGCCATGCCTATCTACTGGAGGTGTTCTCTACAGGTTCTATCTCCCCTTCGCTGCTCATTTCTGCTAAAGTCATCCCCTTTGGGTCCTGGGAGCCTCTTGCTTCCCTGGCATCTGGAATCCTCCAGTGGCTAACCTCAGTTCCTCATCTCCCTTTGCTGCATATTTTTATTTGATTTCCTGACCCTTTGACCTCTCTCCCATCCCTTCCAGTACCTGACACTGCTCATCTTATTTCCTCCCTTCCTCTCTCCCCTCCAGGTCCCCCCTCCCTCCACCTCCCATGACCATCCTGTTGCCCTCTCAATGCAGGACTGAAGCATCAAACTCATTTTAAAACAATACAAGTCTTTTCATACAAGCCTTTTTTTCTGCTAGGTAGGACATAATTGGATCTTATTGTCTATTATGACAGCCTTTCACATGAAGTTTTTAATCTGCCTTCATATCACATCATCATTGATATAATTGATGATCATGATCAAGAGTAGGAAAGGGAGGGATAAAATCTGCTACAAAGGCCAACCAGGAACAGCCCCACCTGGGGAAACATCATGTCTGAAGGGAACCTGGTAGGGGAGATGGCAAATGAACTGGAGAAAGGAAGGGGGGGATTACAACCCCATTGGAAGAACAACATAGGCTGGCCTGACTACCCACTTCTCCCAAAGTCTAGACCACCAACCAAGGAATGTATCTGCAGGGATCCATGGCTCCAGATACGTATGTAGCAGAGGATGGCCTTGCCTGACAGCAGTGGGAGGGTAGGCCCTTGGTCCCTGGGAGGTTTGATGCCCCAGTGTAGGAAGATACTGGAGCAGTGAGATGGGAGAGGGTGGGTGGGTGAGGGAGCACTCTCAGACAGGCAAAGGAGAGGGGGAGAGCAGATGTGGGATGGGGGGATTGGTGGAGGGGTAAACAGGAAGTGGGATATCATGGGACAGGGTAGAGGTCAGTGGAGGAGGTAAGGGGGAACCGAGATATCATTTGAGATGTAAAGGAATGGAATGATTAAAAAAAGAAAGTCTGCTAGAGCAGAAAATCTGCATGTAAGCTTTGACTCTCCCAAATGTAACTTTCAATAGCTTACTGCTGAGTGGAAGCTGTGCTGATAATATAAACTTGGATGAATCGGTTACTCTGTGTGTTGCATATATTATATGTGGTGACAGATATATAAGATGTGGGAGAGGTCACTGTGTACAATAAAGGTAGCTCACTAGTGTGGCCATCTGCTGTGAGATGTGAGTATTCTCTGGACTTTCTAGATACTACTGATTCTTGAGATCACCATACTGAAAACAGGTGACTAAAATAAGGTCAGTAGTCTACTTGTGTGACCCATTCATACTTGTTTATATTTGTATATTTGTATATTTGAATGGCACCAGGAACAGCCTGAATTGATGTGACTTATCTTTTTGTTGTTGTTGTTTTTTGTTTTGTTTTTTTGGTTTATATTTTTTATTGGAAATTTTATTTACATTTCAAATGTTTTCCCGTTACCCCATTTTCTCCCCTCCCTCCAGGAACTCCCTATCCCTTCCCCCCTCCTCTTGCCTCTATGATGGTGTACCCCACCCACCTTCCCACACCTCACCTCCACCCTTGAATACCCCCCCACACGACGTCCAGCCTTCGTGGGACCAAGGATCTCTTCTCCCACTTATATATAGCTCCCTTGCATATATAGCTGGAGCCATGGGTCCCTCCCTAAGCGCTCCCAGGCTGGTGGTTTAGACCCTGGGGGCTCTGATTGGTTGGTATTGTTGCTTTCCTCATGGTGTCGCGAATCCTCTCAACTCTTTCAGTCTTCACTCTATCTTCTCTATTAGGAACCCCATGATCGGTTTAATGGTTAGCTGTGAGCATCTGCCTCTGAATATGTCAGACTCTTGCAGACCTCTAAGGAGGCAACTTTATCAGGTTCCTGTCACCATGTACATCCTGACATCCACATCAACCTCTACCTTTGGTGACTGCACATAGGATGGATATCCAGGTGGAATCGTCTGTAGACGGCCCCTCCTTCAGTTTCTGTCCTGCACTGTGTCTCCATATTTGCACCCTTGAGTATTTTGTTACTCCTTCTAAGAAGGACTGAAGCCCCCCCTACTTGGTCATCATTCTTCATGAGCTTTATGTGGTCTGTGAGTTGAATCTTGGGTATTTCAGGCTTCTGGGCTAAAATCCAATAATCAGTGAGTGAATACCATATATGCTCTTTTGTGATTGGGTTACTTCACTCAGGATGATATTTTCTAGTTCCATCCATTTACATAAGAATTTATCGAATTCATTGTTTTCAATAGCTGAGTAATATTACATTGTGTAAATGTACCACATTTTTTGTATCCATTCCTCTGTTGAAGGACATCTGGGTTCTTTCCAGCTTCTGGCTATTATAAATAAAGCTGCTATGAACATAGTGGAGCATATGTCCTTGTTATACGTTAGAGCATCTTCTGGGTATATGCCCAGGAGTGGTATAGCTGGGTCCCAGGTAGTGATATGTCCAATTTTCTGAGGAACCGCAGACTGTTTTCCATAGTGGTTGCACCATCTTGCAATCCCACCAACAATGGAGGAGTGTTCCTATTTCTCCACATCCTTGCCAGCATCTACTATCACCTGAGTTTTTGATCTTAGCCATTCTGATGGTGTGAGGTGAATCTCAGGGTTGTTTTGATTTGCATTTCCTCTGATGACTAAGGATGCTGAACATTTCTTTAGGTGCTTCTCGGCCATTCGCATTTCCTCAGTTGAGAATTCTTTGTTTAGCTCCATACCCCATTTTTTAATAGGGTTATTTGGTTGTCTAGAGTCTAATTTCTGAGTTCTTTGTATATATTGGATATTAGTCCTCTATCAGATGTGGTAAAGATCTTTTCCAATCTGTTGGTTACCATTTTGTCCTATTGACAGTTTCCTTTGCCTTACAGAAACTTTGCAATTTTAAGAAGTCCCATTTGTCAAGCCGGGCGGTGGTGGCGCACGCCTTTAATCCCAGCACTTGGGAGGCAGAGACAGGCGGATCTCTGAGTTTGAGGCCAGCCTGGTCTACAGAGTGAGTTCCAGGCCAGCCCGGGCTACACAGAGAAACCCTGTCTCAAAAAAAACAAAAAAAAAAAAAGAAGTCCCATTTGTCAATTCTTGATCTTAGAGCATAAGCCATTGGTGTTCTGTTCAGGAACTTTTCCCCTGTGCCTAGGTATTCGAGGGTCTTCCCCACCTTCTCTTCTATTAGTTTCAGTGTGTCTGGTTTTATGTGAAGGTCCTTTATCTACTTGGACTTGAACTTTGTACAAGGAGATAAGAATGGATCGATTTGCATTCTTCTGCATGTTGTCCTCCAGTTGAGCCAGCACCATTTGTTGAAAATGCTGTCCTTGTTCCACTGGATGATTTTAGCTCCTTTGTCAAAGATCAAATGACCATAGGTGTGTGGGTTCATTTCTGGGTCTTCAACTCTATTCCACTGATCTTCCTGCCTGTCTCTGTACTAATGCCAGGCAGTTTTTATCACTATTGCTCTGTAGTACATCTTGAGGTCAGGGATGGTAATTCCTCCATAAGTTCTTTTATTGTTGAGAATGGTTTTTGCTATCCTGGGTTTTTTGTTATTCCAAATAAATTTGAGAATTTCTCTTTCTAGCTCTGTAAAGAATTGAGTTGGTATTTTAATGGAGATTGCATTGAATCTGTAGATGGCTTTTGGCAAAATGGCCATTTTTACTATATTAATCCTTCCAATCCACTAGCATGGGAGATCTTTCCATCTTCTGAGATATTCTTTGATTTCTTTCTTCAGAGATTTGAAGTTCTTGTCATACAGATATTTCACTTGCTTGGTTAGATTCACCCTGAGGTATTTTATATTATTTGTGACTATTATGTAGGGTGTCATTTTCCTAATTTCTTTTTCAGCCTGTTTATCTTTCACGTAGAGGAAGGCTACTGATTTGTTTGGGTTCATTTTATAACCTGCCACCTTGCTGAAGTTGTTTATCAGGCTTAGGAGTTCTCTGGTGGAAGTTCTGGGGTCACTTAAGTATACTATCATATCATCTGTGAATAGTGATATTTTGACTTCTTCCTTTCCTATTTGTATTCCTTTGACTTCTTTTTGTTGTCCAATTGCTCTGGCTAGGACTTCCAGTACTATATTGAATAGGTAGGGAGAGAGTGGGCAGCCTTGTCTAGTCCTTGATCTTAGTGGGATTGCTTCAAGTTTCTCTCCATTTAGTTTGATGTTGGCTACTGGTTTGCTGTATATTGCTTTTACTATGTTTAGGCATGGGCCTTGAATTCCTGATCTTTCCAAGACTTTTACCATGAAGGGATGTTGAATTTTGTCAAATGCTTTCTCGGCATCTAGTGAGATGATCATGTGGTTTTTTTCTTTGAGTTTGTTTATATAGTGGATTACATTGATGGATTTCTGAATATTGAACCATCCCTGCATTCCTGGGATAAAGCCCACTTGATCATGATGGATGATTGTTTTGATGTGTTCTTGGATTCAGTTCGAGAGAATTTTATTCAGTATTTTTGCATCGATATTCATAAGAGAGATTGGTCTGAAGTTCTCTTTCTTTGTTGGGTCTTTGTGAGGTTTAGGTATGAGTGTGATTGTAGCTTCATAGAACAAATTGGGTAGTGTTCCTTCCGTTTCTATTTTGTGGAATAGTTTGAAGAGAATTGGTATTAGGTCTTCCTTGAAGGTCTGATAGAATTCTCCTCTAAAACCATCTGGTCCTGGACCTTTTTTTGGTGGGGAGACTTTTAATGACTGCTGCTATTTCTTTAGGGGTTATAGGACTGTTTAGATGGTTTATTTGCTCCTCATTTAACTTTGGTACCTGGTTTCTGTCTAGAAAATTGTCCATTTCAACCAGATTTTCCAGTTTTGTTGAGTATAGGCCTTTGTAGTAGGATCTGATGATTTTTTTAATTTCCTCAGTCTCTGTTGTTATGTCTCCCTTTTCAGATCTGATTTTATTAATTTGGATACTGTCTCTGTGCCCTCTGGTTAATCTGGCTAAGGGTTTATCTATCTTGTTAATTTTCTCAAAGAACCAACTCCTGGTTTTGTTGATATTTTGTACAGTTCTTTCTGTTTCTACTTGGTTTATTTCAGCCCTGAGTTTGATTATTTCCTGACGCCTACTCCTCTTGGGTGTATTTGCTTCTTTTTGTTCTAGAGCTTTCAGGTGTTCTGTCAAGTTGTTAATGTGTGCTCTCTCCAATTTCTTTTTGTAGGCACTTAGAGCTATGAGTTTTCCTCTTAGCACTGCTTTCATGGAGTCCCACAAGTTCTGGTATGATGTTTCCTCATTTTCGTTAAATTCTAGGAAGTCTTTAATTTCTTTATTTCTTCCTTGACAAAGTCATCATTGAGTAGAGCATTGTTCAGTTTCCACATGCATGTGGGTTTTCCCTTGGTTTTGTCATTATTAAAGACCAGCCTTAGTCCATGGTGATCTGATAGGATGCAAGGAATTATTTCAATCTTTTTGTATCTGTTGAGGACTGTTTTGTGACCAATTATATGGTCTATTTTGGAGAAGGTACCATGAGGTGCTGAGAAGAAGGTATATTCTTTTGTTTTAGGATGAAATGTTCTATAGATATCCGTTAAATCCATTTGGTTCATAACTTCTGTTAATTTCAATGTGTCTTTGTTTAGTTTCTGTTTCCATGATCTGTCCATTGGATAGAGTGGGGTATTAAAATCCCCCACTATTATTGTGTGAGGTGCAAAGTGTGCTTTGAGCTTTAGTAAAGTTTCTTTTATGTATGTGGGTGCCCTTGCATTTGGAGCATAGATGTTCAGAATTGAGAGTTTATCTTGGTAGATTTTTCCTTTGATACATATGAAGTGTCCTTTCTTATCTTTTTTGATTACTTTTGGTTGAAAGTTGATTTTATTTGATATTAGAATGGCTACTCCTGCTTGTTTCTTGGGACCATTTGCTTGGAAAATTGTTTTCCAGCCTTTTACTCTGAGGTAGTGTCTGTCTTTGTCACTGAGGTAGGTTTCCTGTATGCAGCAAAATTCTGGGTCCTGTTTATGTATCCAGTCTGATAGTCTACGTCTTTTTATTGGGGAGTTGAGTCCACTGATTTTAAGAGATATTAAGGAAAAATGATTGTTGCTTCCTGTTATTTTTGTTATTAGAGGTGGAATTATGTTTGTGTAGCTATCTTCTTTTGGGATTGTTGGAAGATTACTTTCTTGCTTTTTCTAAGTTGTAGTTTCCCTCTTTGGAGTTTTCCATCAATTATACTTTGAAGTGATGGTTTGTGGGAAGATATTGTGTAAATTTGGTTTTGTCATGGAATATCTTTGTTTCTCCATTGTGGTAATTGAGAGTTTTGCTAGGTATAGTAGTCTGGGCTGGCATTTGTGTTCTCGTAGGGTCTGTATGACATCTGTCCAGGCTTTTATAAAAGGATCCTCAGAAGAAATTCAGAGGGAACCAGATTCCAAATCTGAATTATAAATAATTTACATGGAATGAGTATGGGATACAGGGTATCAAATATGCTTTGAAAGGGCAAAAATACATGGCAACATATTTAATCATAAATAAGAATTTCACCTGCCATTGAAAATTTGAACACAATGGAGGAAGGGAACAAAGACCCCTGTAACACCTCTCAAACTTCCTCTGCTTGCAAAGAGGGGAACCAGTGTTACTGCTTTTGCCATCTTATGTAGCAACACTCTACCTGAGCAGTTAGGAGACAAGAAAAAGGGTTGTACAAAGTAGAGTGTGCCTCTTCCCTTGTCTACATTGGAGAGGATCTTCTCAGAAGAGATCTGGCCCCATCATGGATGTATGTCTCATCTCAGAACTAAGTCTTATAGAGAGACTGAGTGGAGCATAAGCTTAGAGGAATTTTTATCAACAAGCAGATAGTCACAAACTTCAGACTTTGTTATTACAACTGACAGCATGAAAAACCAAACACAAGCATGGTCTCCTCTATATATTGAGGCACTTTCTACTGAGGAAGTCCAGAGTAAGAGTACAAGAATACAATCCACGGAAGGCAGAAGCCCATCCTGAAGGGAAAGAGATGCTCAGGTGCACCTGTGGTGCCAAGAAAAGGGTGTGAATATTTTGCCCCACAGGAACTCAGCATAGCACAGTCTGAAGGGCTTCTCATTGATATCTGTTACCTTGAAGTGGCCCTCTGCTTTTCAGTGATAAGGTTTCTTAATTAAGAGAGACAGAATGTTCAAATAAGAACATACAGTTTGTTCTTTGTATGATCACTTATTATCTCTTCCAAGAGTTTGAAGATCCATTTGTTCAAATATTAACCATGGGTAGAAAAAGAGGCCAAAAATCATCAGTAGATGGCACACCTGTGGATGCCCCCTGTTGTCAACTCATCAAAGGTTTCTTCAGAAGACTTCCAGAAGGACCCTACCTAAAGGTAGCATCAGAAATGGTTTAATGGGGTAGGTAATACAGGATGTCAAACACGTTGTAAAATGCCAAAGCCACAACCAAGTAATGGCAACTTCTCTTAATTCTCAAAATGAAATCCTGATAGAGCAAATTTGAGCACAATAAAGCACAGAGTGGTACAATGTCACATTCACAACCTTAACACCTTCCTCTATTTCTAAGGAGGAGGACCACTTCCCCTTTCCTTTCCACCTTCCTGTTGCCTACTCTACCTGAGCTGCCTGGACATGGGAGGACACAGAGTTCTTCCATCCTGTCTTCCTTTGAACAAATCAAAGGGCAGATTCCATGCTGAAACTTGTATTCCAGATAACTTCTTCTCAGTGCTTAAGAATATACTTAACCATTCATTTAATGAGAGTGGATGCCTGGCTTTTCATTTTTCTTACCCTTTCTTGATTTTCTGCTATGATCCTTATTCATTCTTACCACACACCCTGTTTGTCCTTGATTTCTTCTCATATTCCTAAGCCCTTCAATTGTATTATGACTGGTTCTGTAAGTATGTCTGACTTTTAATGTTAGGATTCATGCCTATAAACATTCCAAGAAGTGATTAATTCTGGGTAGATAATTCCCTAGCATCAATATTTGCTGTTGCTACTTTTCATCAAAACAAAAACAAAATTTTCATCAAACCAGAACAAAAGAAAATTCTGATGCTGATATGGAAACTCAAGGCCAGTTTCTCTAAAGAGAACATTTTAACAAATTTTTATTTTGTCTTGGCATCCTAGTTTCAGGGCCCATTGTGTTTCCACCCAATCACTGACTACCTGGTGGCCATCAAAATTCTGGAAGTGACAAGTATACAGGTGCCTTGATTAGCTCTCAGCCTGGGCTTCTGAAAGCACTGCATCATCCTCACATCACACAACTGCTGCAGGCCATGGAGATGAGAATAAAATCCTACCAGGTTATAGAACATGGAGCATAGGGAACCTCGATAAAAGGGGTTGCTACAGGCTCATATCATCTTCTCTTTAGAGAACTTACTTTGGCTATCATAGCTTTGCATAGTCACCATATTGCCCAGTGACATAGTAAGCATGAAAACATCTCAGTAGATTAGAAAGGGCTCATTACACTTGGTGATTTTGGCTTAGGAAACAAAGATTCTCCTCTGGAAATATGAAGGTCACAAGCTTCATAGTATCAATGGATACCATTCTCCCGAAGTGTTCAGTCACACAGAGTATGAAGGTCTTCCCTTGACATGCTGGGCCCTGTAATGATACTATACTATTTAGTAACAGGACATCTCCTTTGTCAGAGAGAGAATTCAAAAATCAAAAAGCCAGGTTTACTGAGTGCAAGTTTCTATGCCTGAGAACCTCTCTCAGGGGCTTAAAAATCTACTAAATCAATAACTGAAGATAAATCACATACAGAATCACATACAGTCCGGTGATTCTGGTAGTTATGGGACACCCAAGGCTGATCCATAATGAACACAACAAGATTTCCTCAAAAGAAATTCAAAGGGAACCCATACCCCTATGTAGCATTAGAAATCTTTTTGATGGGTTAATGAATACAGGAAGTCAGAGATACTTTGAAGCAACCAAAGTTCAACCATGTTATATAAAATAACTGACTAAGAAGAATTTCACCAGGTAGTGTCAATGTGACCACAGTAGGCAGTACAGTGACCTCCTGCACAATGTTCCAATTTCCCACTGCATCTGAGGAGGCTACCAGTGCCCCTGCCCTTTACATTTTCACTCCAACCGCTCTTGTCAAACTGCCAGGAGATGAAAGGAAAAGACATGAGGGTACAGTGTGCCTTCCACTGTATCTTCCTGAAGAACTTCACAAATCAAAGCTCCACCACAGCATGGACATCATCCTCACCTCACGGAGAGCAGTTCCTGAAAGCCTGAGAGCAGCATCAGCTTCAAGGATACACTGCTGTTAAGTCTGCTTTCAGAGTTTTCCTCTTCATAAACTTCAACTATGAAAAACCACAATATGTGACCACTCAGAGTGCTCAGAACCTAGATAAAACGTTTCCTCACAGTAATATTGAGTCCTTTTCCAGGAAAGATGCCCACAGGAAGAACACAAGAATGAAACCTCATTAGTTAGAAGTCTGTCCCCAGTGAAACACACCCTCTGGATAACTTCCACAGTTAGAACCAGGGTTTGTATTAAACTGAATATTGTGTCTCTGAGGTGCTGAGAAGCACACACACTACATTTCAATGAATGTCCCATTCATAGACAGAATTCAATGACTAATCAGTATATACTTTCATGAAACTTACAGCCAACATCATCAATCCTCAGAGCTTGAAGATCTACGTAATCAATAAATTGCAGAGCATGCCAAAAGAGGCTCATCATACTGGAACTTCTGGCACACTTGTAGCTACACCAATTTGAAGACATATGATCTAGGTCCACAGAAGAAATATGGAAGGAACCAGACTCCAACCTGGAATCTAAAGGTTTTAAATGGAGTGTGAAATACAGGGTATCAAATATGCTTTAAAGCAGCAAAACACATAAAACCACATTTAATCATATATGAGTTTAATTTGCCAATGAATATTCAAACACAATAGAAGCAGGAAACAAAGACCCAAGTCAAACTTCCCAGACTCCCTGTGTTCTACAGGGGGGAGCCAGTGTTTCTCCACTCACCACTGCTCCTACCTGTCTAAGATAAAGAGGTTTGTGGTTTTTCTACACAAAGCCTGACTCCATCACTTCAGCCTTGTCTCAAACAGGACTTACAGAGAGAATAAGAGGATTATTACCTCTGAAGAATAATAATTCTTATTAATAAGAAGCACATATGTATCAACTTCATACTATGCTGTGACCACTGACAGCACAAAGAACCAAGGCTCAATCATATGCTCCTCTATGTATTGAGGCACTTTTCTCGTGAAGATGTCCAGAGTAAGAGCACAACCAAAGAATCCTCAGAGACAGCAGCCCACCCTCCATGGAAAGAGATGCTTGGGAGCTCCTGTGGTAGAGGTGCAAAGGTAGGAGTTGAGGGAAATACTGTCTGCACAGATGGTCAGGAGCATTATCTGAAGGGCTCCCACTGATACCTTGGACATTGCAGTGGTCCTCTACTTTTAGTCACAATTAATTTACATTAAGAGAAACAGAAATTTCAAATTACAACTCTTTTTTCCTTTTTTATTGGATATTTTATTTATATTTTAGATGTTAGCCCCTTTCCCCATTGCCCCCAACCAGAAACCACCCATGGTATGCCCCCCTCCTCCTGCTTCTAAGATGATGTACCCCACTCACCCACTTTCACCTTCCCACCCACAAACCCCGCACACTGGGGCATCCAGCCTTCATGGGACCAAGGACTTCCTCTCCCACTTTTGCCTGACAAGGCCACCCTGCCTACATATACAGTTGGAGCCATGGGTCCCTCCATATGTGCTCCCAGGCTGGTGGTTTAGACCCTGGGAGCTCTGGTTGGTTGATATTGTTGCTCTTCCCATGGGGCCACAAACCACTTCAACTCCTTCAAGTCTTATAACTCCTCCATTGGGAACCCCATGATCAGTTCAATGGTTATCTGTGAGCATCCACCTCTGTATATGTCAGGCTCTGGCAGACCTCTAAGGATACAGCTGTATCAGGCTCCTGTCAGCATGTACTTCCTGGCATCCACATCAGCGTCTGCCTTTGGTGACTGCACATAGGATGGACAAATTACAGCTCTTATCTGTAAACAAAATTTATTGCTTTTTATACTCACTTAGGAAACTCTTCTAAGAGCTTGAACATTCAGTTAATCAAACACTAACAGTGAGGCCACAGAGAGAGCAACAATCGTCACATCATGACACATCATTTGCAAAACCATGATGCAAAATTATCAGCGATTCTTTTACAAAAAAAAATCTATAAAGGCCTTGCCCAAAGGTATCATTAGAAGTCTTCATAATGTGGTAGGGAATACAAAAGAACAGTCTTTTAGAGCAACAATACCATGAAATGGAAACGTACTTAATCCTGAAAATGAAGTCCTTATTGGTAGCACAAATTTGATCACAATCAAGGTCAGGGCAGTAAAATGAAACATTCATCTCCTCTGCAACAATGTTTGCTTCTAAGGAGCAGAACTAGATCACATTTACAGGTTGAGCCTTGGAGTGATTCTCTAAGTTTTAGTGAGTAGTCACACCCAGTCAGAAAGATAGAACGTAAAGATCCAATGCCAGACCTTCTCCTGAAACATGTGTCCTGTTTAATTTCCCCTAAAGCTTACACATGAACTTAATCAAATACTAATAAAAGTGGATTCCACAAAGTTTCACCACTCAGGGTGCTTTGGACACCCTTGCCTGTGCTTTGATGTACATTCGTCAAAGATTTCCTCAGTCAAAATTCTAAGGGAACAAGATCTCATTCTAGCTCTGCCAATGTTTCTAATGGGTTACAGAAAAAATTAATTCAAAGATGCTTTAAACCAACAAAAATACAACTATGCAATGACAACATATCTAATTATAAATAATAAGCCCACATGGCAGTACAAAGGGAACTAAAATAAAGGGCAGGGTTATATGATAACCCTTGCACCACCTCCCAACCTCCCTCTGCACTGAAAGGGGAACCAGTGCCCCTCTCTTCACACCTTCACTTTGATCAGCTCCCTGATCTGTCTGGAGAGGAAAGACTGAAGAAAATGGAATGTGCCTCCCACCCTTTCTTTGCTGAAAGTGTATGAAATTTAATAAAACTATTCCTTTTATCAACATTAAAAATTACCTGGAATGCAGTGACTACACTGATACAATTGTGAATCTCAGTGAAGCTGTCTGAGGTATGCACAGAGAGTTATGCTCAAGACTGTGCCCTATAGAAGTACTACCCTGAATGTCACACAAAGGGTAGGAAAACCAAAGCCCTCTTCAGTAGTAAAGTTAATTCTACTTAACCTAAATTCAACTCTTCTGAGGAACATACACACACAAACATATATGTACACTGTGTGTGCGTGTGCATGCGTATGTGTAATGCTTATACTTCCACAGCACTATATATCATCAAAGGAAGTCAGGATAGAAATTCAAACATGGGAGGAATCTGCAGGTTGAAGCTGACACAGAGGTCATGGCAGGGTGCTGCTCACTGGCTTGGTCCACATGGCCTGCTCCTATGGATATATTTTCTCAATTGTGACTCCCTTCTCTCTGACGACTCTAGCTTGTGTCAAGTTACATCCACTCTTCTTTAACCACGTCAACTCCCTGTGTAGGCTGCCCTTTAGCCCCAGCAGAATGTTTTACAGACAGGCTTTTACTCTCCCTTCCACTAACTAAGGTCATATGACCACAGCCAAAAGTCCCCGTGTGTGTACTCTGCAGTGATCTGTACTCTCATCCCCTATTCCCTACCTCTCAGGCACAGTGATGCCTCTTCCAGCCAGATCATGTGGCAGCACCAGAGCCCTCAGGCTTGCTGCTGCATGGTCTCAGTAAGAGGCCTAAATATAAGTGAGTCATAAACATGATAAGGTGAGTTTGCCCCAGCAGCAAGTTGTTGTGTAGTTCTTTGGAGTTGGTTCCATTACAGGGATGTGCTCCTGGTGAGAAGGGACATGGTGAATACCATCATGCCATGATTTTTGTCACTGCTACTGATCAGCATGTGTGCCATCCACCTACCCACAACACAGATTCCAGAGTGAGAACACAGGTTCCTAATGACTGTTCTCAGAAACCTCCCCACAACTCATCCAATCCAATAGGATACTCCTCTGCTCTGGATCAGTGAATGCATTCACATTCTTACCAAAGCTCTTCCTTACAGAAGATCATGAGAGCCTGTAGGTGACAAACAGACAAATCACTTCCCCAAACGTGGAGGAGTAACAGAATGCCAGAGCCATGGGATGGTGGCAAGCTTTCCATGCCTACATGTCCCAGAATAATTTCCATTGCCTTCCTAAGAACTGTCTCTTCGTACCCCTCATGACCTCTCTCAGTCATTTCAATTCAGTGTGTGGAGCAATGACCAAGTCACCAGGCTTCCAAAGTCTTTCCACACACATCTCCATGAAGGACAGCAGCAGGAAAGCCCTCTGCTGAGAAGCTTTGCAGTGACAGATCACTCCTGACAGGGGTAGAATTTCAGAACACAATAGGTCTCCAGTAGATGCTCTGCCTGCCTCTCTGCTCCACCCACATTCATTTGACCAACTATTCTGAAGATCATACCTCAGGTATAAAACTCTAAACTGTTATCTGGCCAGTGTGCTGCTGAAACAGACACAATGCCTTGAGATAATCGTATCCTATATCTGGGCCTCAGTTTCGCCAACTGTAAAATGAAAGAAGAAACCCAACTGTTAGTTTCATAACACAAGGATGACAGTTTTAGTGGATTTTTGGTTCTGCATCAACTATTGCAAACTAAATGGCACTCTGTTTTTCACTTACCAACAAATCCTGATCTGGGGGCTGGATAGATGGCTCAGCACTCTACATGTCAATTCCCAGTAACCACATGGGTAGCTAAAAATTGTCTGGGTGCCTGGGGTTCTCTTGATCTCCTTATTCATCTGCATTCCTGTGCATCTATCCACCATACCCCATACTGATACAAATATACTACACATAATCAAAAAATAAAACACCCAGATTAATTTAAATCTCATAAAGGAAAGAGAAAAAAACATCCAGTTTTGGAGTTAAAAGGACAAAGAACAAGCACCACCACATGGTTCTCTGAGGACAGCCTCACAGCAAGCAGTGGGATCATCTCATTGGCAGGCATCCATCACATGCAGCAGGATGAAAATGATGCCAGAGATATTACTTTCCTACAAAGGTGTTGGCCTGAATGCATTAATAGTCTCTAACCAGGGTCCCGATGCTCTAGTTGTTTCTATAATCAAACATGGATGATCCCCCCACAGATCTCATTTTTAGTAGCCAATATGGGTTGGTAGTTAGTCACTACATCCTTTTTGCATGGGATGTCCTTCTTCCAGCAGCCATGGTGGCCCTTATTATCATCTGATACTATATTCCACAAAGAAAATACTCAAAACTGACATCAAATGGGGAAAGATATAGAATTGATAGAATTAGGTGTTTCGGTAAATCTCTGACCCAAATAAGACCAGTCAAGAAAACACAACTCAGTAATTATGGTACAAATTGCATGCCTAGATTGGGTAGATTTACCATTACACTACTCTATTCCCCAGCTATGAGAACCCTTATAACTTGCGGTTTATCCAGGCCATGTGCTTGTCCTTCCACCTCCGTCATCGACTTCCTTCTCCTGTCGACTTCCTTCTCCTTCTTTCCTCCATCAACTACCTCTTATATCGAATTCCTCTTCTTCTCTCCTCCCTAAGCCTTTTTCTCCGCCTTCCCTTCTACTGCCCAATCACTGGCTCTAGTCTCTATTTTACAAATTTAATTGGACAGAAGGTTCACAAGACGTCACCTGTGTACAGATTCGATCCTCCTCTGCAGCCCCTCCCAGGAAAGTGGAACTAGGATCAAAATACAAAGCTGGGGCTATCCACAACATTTCCACCTTTTTGTCCAATTAAAAGACTCTTTTCTCTCAGATATAAATTGAACACAAACTATATTACCATGTTGTAATTGTTAAAGTGCAAGATAGACCTAATACCCAGTCTATCATTTTTGTTAACTAAATAGAACCCCTGCCATCTCTCTTAACTAAAAGGCTTAGTTCTGAACCTGGCTTATGTCCTGTCTTTAAAATGAATGCCATCTGAAAACTATCCTCTCAAAGTAAATAGCCTGCTTGGCTGTGAGACTATAAGTCTTCAACCCAATCAGAAATCCAGAATGACAAAATTAAGTGAAGATATGGGAAGCACAAAGCATGCTTCCAAAACTTAGCCAATTTATATAGACGCCTGAACACCTGGACAGTTCCTTACTTCAAAACGTTGGAGCATCTGGTCTTCAGCCTTCTGGCCCAGGATCATCTGACAGACCTAGTGATGCAGAATTATTAAGGGCTGATTACTCTGTCTTAGCAGATATAATCAGTCAACTATTCCACAAGTGTGTCCTTTTTCTGGACAGTATTTTGTCTGTAGATAAAAGAGGCAATTCTTGCTTGTGGCTGTCTCACACAACTGGAATAACCCCAAAGATGCTCAATTTCTTCTTAGAATCCAAGACAAGGAAGCTGTCAGGAGCAGACAGGTCTCTAATAAAATGAACGTTTATACAGGACTGCTTATAACATCAATTCTGTGGACTTCTAACATTTTTGAAAACCAACTATCTATGTAGAGCAATCTGAACTGTTGTCCATTAAGTCCTCTCCACTATTTCTAATTAAAATCTAGAAAAATCCTAACAATAAACTCAGAACCATCCAATTGCTGTAGGCCCTTAACTCACAGGCTAACATCTCAAATCAGTTAAAAAAGATTAAAGAAGGACTGGGTCTAAGCCTTGTATTCCTAAATGTGTTATATAGGCACAATGCCTATAAGAGTAACAATATTAATCTCACTTTTATATCAATAAGAAAATGTACCAATGAAAATTTAAATCTGAAATCAAAATAAATTTTGTACCATTTAAGAAATATAACTTTAGCTTAATAACAATTATACAGATTTCTACCAAACAGCTAAATAATCAATTCTAACTATTCCTCCCTGTTCCAATAAAACCATTACTTTTCCCTAGAAGGATAGCCTAATATTAACCACCTCAGTCCCCAAACCCAGGGAATAGGAGTGATGACTCTTCATTAACTTCTTCAAGCTGAATTTGGGAGAAGAATTCCATCTGGGGCCCAAAAGGAAATAGGAAAACTGGCTTAGTCAAAGGAGAGTTAGTGGGCATCATTTGCCTTGCAGTCACTATGTTCTGAGAGAGTTCATTGCTTAGCTAACATCGTGACTGTGACAGTCGGAAAGGCTGGACAGGCAAGCCAGCTTTCTGGAAAAGTTCTGGAAGCAAGTCTTCACATAGTTGCAGCTTCAACTAAGAAGTAGCTTTGAGTAGTTTCAGTAGAATCAAGCACGAAGCTGGAATAGTAGGTCCTCAGCATCCCGAGTATGAATCTTTTTTGGGTGTCTTTCTCTTCTTTCATCCTGCAATATATAAAACTTAAAAGCAGCAAGTACTTCTGCAAGGACATTCACATGGAGCTTGCAGGATACACAGCTTTGTCAATGAATATCAATAAAGACAACTGCCTTTCTTCAGGTTAGTTTGATCACTTACTCAAACTGTAATAGAACTTTGTATACATGCCCTCATAAAGGATGGCATGTATTAACAAGTCATTAGAAATTAGTACCAATAAATGTTCTTGGCTTTGTATAGACATTTTAGTCCCAGCTGGTTCCAGAGCTGTCTCCATATAAGAGACATAAACATCATCATATATACATCACCCATTTAGTTGGTTGTTAGTCTCCCTTTTCTTCTTCTGTGTCACCAAGGTCTTCAGGAGGTCTCCCTTTGTCATGTCTGATTTTTATCAACTTGGAAGGAACACACAGCTTTTCTTTTCCTGTGGAAACATAGGCATAACCTCTCCCCCCCCGCCCCAGCGTAACACATTTCCCTCTTTCCATTCTGATGTCAGAATATCCTTAATATAAACAGGTTGATTTAGTTCAGTAGTTTTTTCCACCATCCAATGTCTCTCAGCAGCTTGGTGTTTTGGTCATTAGCATTCAAAAAATTTAAGGTTAACTAAAGCACTATGTAATCTATCTCTGGGGGTTCTTGTTGATCCCTTTTGCCTATTAAGCATCTCCTTTAGAGTTCGATTAGATCTTTCCACAACTGCTTGTCCCGTAGGATTGTGTGATATGCCTGTAACATGTTTTATATTATAATATGTAAAAAACTTCTTCATCTTATTAGAGATATATGCGACCGTTGTCTGTTTTAATTTGTAGGGTATTCCCATAATGGCCATGACTTCTAACAATGTGTAATTACAGAATCAGCCTTTTCTGATGCTAAGGCAGTTGCCCATTGAAATCCTGAATATAGTGTCTATAGTATGGTGCACATTTCAGTTTACCAAACTCTGTAAAATGAAAGACATCCATTTGCCAAATGTCATTTTTTGGTACCCTTAGGGTTAGTTCCTGTAGGCAATGGAGTTTGGTTATCTAATGAGCAAGTAGGGCATTGCCTACAATTTCCTTGGCTTGTTGCCAAGTGATAGAGAACTCTTTCTTTAAACCTCTGCTGTTAACATGGTGCTTTTTGTGGAATTCTGAAGCCTCTAATATGCTACCTATCAAGAGCTGTCAAATTTCATTATTACCTTGTGCCATAGGGCCTGACAGACCTGTATGGGATCTTATGTGTGTTATATATAATGGATAACTCCTATTTCTAATCATTTGTTGTAGTTGAATAAATAGTGAGGTCAATTCAGAATCATCCTGAATAAGTTCAGCAGTCTCTATGTGTAAAACAATCCTTTCTGCATATTGAGAGTCAGTTACTATATTAAGAGACTCTTGAAAATCTGACACCACCATGATTATTGCATATAATTCAGATTTTTTAACTGATTTATACGGACTCTCAGCCACCTTACTTATGTTTCTGATTTATATCCTGCCTTTCCTGATTTACTAGTGTCAGTGTAAAATGTAGGGGCTCCAGATATTGGAGTTCCCTTTATTATATGAGAGAGAATCAATTAGTTCTTTTTATGAACTGAAGCGCTTGCTTTTAGGGTATCTGTTGTTAATCTCTCCCAAGAAGTTACTGCATGCTCTTTGCCAATGTTCATCTTGTGCCCATAACGAGGCAATTTCTGCATTAATAAAAGGCACAACAATTTCAGCCGGTCCATTCCGAACTAATTGTCGAAGTCTCATTTTTCCTTTTAGTATCAATTCAGAGACCTTCTCAATGTAGGTTTTTAATTTCTTACTCTGTTTATGAGCTAAAAATATCCATTCTAAGATATAATCTTCTCTCTGCATAAGAATTCCTGTAGGAGAATGAGTAGAAGGTAAGATTACTAAGATGCAGGCCATCTTTGGATCAATACTATCTAGATGTGTATCATGTAATTTTCTTTCTACCAAAGCTAACTCCTTCTCAGCCTCAGGTGTTAGTTTCCTTGGGCTATTTAAATCTTTAACACCTTGTAAAGTTTGAAATAAATTACTCAGCTATTGAGCGGCCAAGCCAATTGCTGTCCACAGCCAGTTGCTATCTCCCAGTAGCTTCTGAAAATCATTAAGGGTCCTTACCTGGCTTCTTCTGATTTATACCTTTTGTGGCTTAACCCTTTGTAGACTCATTTTATACCCTAGATAATTAATAGAATCCCCTCTTTGTATTTTTTCAGGGGCTATTTTTAGTCCCCAGCAAGGCAAGGTTTTCTTTACTTCATCATTCTTTCCAAGATATTAATATCTGGATCAGCCAACAAAATACGATCCATATAATGATAAATAATGGATTGGGGGGAAATTGTTTGCGAATTATCTCCAATGGCTGTTGTACAAAGTATTGACACAAGGTAGAGCTATTTAACATTCCTTGTGGTAAGACTTTCCAATGATATCTTTTAACTGGGCAACCTCTATTGAAGGTAGGTACTGAGAAAGCAAACGAATTCCTTATCGAATTCATGTAGAGGAATCGTGAAGAAACAATCTTTCAGATCAATCACTATGATGGGCCATTCCTTAGGCAACAAGGAAGGCAATGGGATCCCAGGCTGCAAGGAACCCATAGGCTGAATAATCTTATAAATTGCTCTGAGATCTGTCAACATCCTCCATTTTCCAGATTTCCTTTTAATGACAAATACTGGAGAACTCCAAGGACTGGTAGACTCTTCTATATGCTGAGCCTCCAGTTTCTCCTGGATTAGCTGTTTCAATGCTTGTAATTTTTCTTTTGTCACAGACCATTGGTCAATCCAAATGGGTTGATCAGTCAACCACCTTAGTGGTAAGGCTGTTGGCATCTTGGCAGCAATGGTTCCTTGGAGTAGTGCCGGCCTCTGCCGTATCCTGTTTATGGACAGCTTGGACAGTCTGTGACTGCCTTTGATAACATTTCCTAACTAATTTTAAGTTTTTATTAGGATCCTGATGGGTTTTATGCCTAGACACTGACACTGAGAGGATATTAATTTGGGTTTTCCACTGTTGTAATAGATCTCTTCCCCATAAGTTAATGGCTATATCAGCCACATATGGCCTCAGTTTTCCTACCTGACCTTCTGGTCCTATACATCTAAGCCATATGGTACTTTGTTTTATTTGGGATAAAGTCCCAACTCCTTGAAACTGGATGTCTACTTCTTGAAGTGGCCAACTTTCAGGCCAAGAATTTGAAGAGATAATGGTGACATCTGCTCCAGTGTCAACCATTCCTTCAATCTCAGTATTATTCACTAGTATTCTTAGTTTTGGTCTTTGATCATCTATAGAAGTTTGCCAAAATATTCGCTTTTGGCTCCCTGTGAGGCCTTCTGAATTGTCTATAAAACTTGTCTCAGCCTTGTCCAGTCTCAGAACATCTGTTTTTGAAGCAGTGACGTTTAATTGTCCTGAGGAAGAGAACTCTCCCTGCCTGGTATTGGGGCCTGCGAGAGGCCCCCCTGGGAGTTTTTTGGCAGGGTATTGCCCCATTTGTCTGTTGTTGGTCTACATTCCCTAGTCAGATGTCAGCCTTTGCCACATCTTTGACATATTCCAGAAGGCATAGGCCTCCTTCTTGTATTACTTTGGTTTTACCTGCAGTCATTTCTGAGATGACCCCATCTACCACAATTAAAGAATTTGAATCTTGGGTCATCTCTAGGTGTCTAGTGGCAGCTTCTCCTACTACCGTCATATCAGCCGTATATCTAATCCACTCATCTATTGGTGCTGACCTTGCCCTGAGTGGTCTGATTACTTCCGTGCACTCAGCAGTTACATTTTCAAAGGCTAAAGATTCAATTATCGCCTTTCTTGCTACTGAATCTGATACACTCCTTTCAACAGCTCAGGTTAGCCTTTGTAAAAACTCAGGGAAGATTTCTTTTGGACCTTGTATTGTGGGACTGCGTAAGGGTATCCTGGTTCTTGGCTGGGCATGGGCCTAGAACCCCGAGACTCCAAGGGAGAAACGGCAGGAGTTCGGCCACGTCCCCAGAACTCAGGGTCCTGAAAAGCAGTCCAGTCTCCATAGACCTACATTGTTCAGTTACGAAGGCCATTACAGCCCCTCCCAAAGTGCACAGGTAGAGGGTGTAACTACAGGCCTCAGGCCCTAGGGATTTACATACTAATGAAGGTCAGAGGGCTGAGCCAATTAAGCATTCCTCCCCTCCCCAGACCCTTCCTACTTTTCCCTCCCTATTTAACTCAGGCCTGCCCTGAGTTTGGGGGGGTACTTCCAGATCCATCTACCATCCGCCATGACAATAAACCCTTTTGGAACCAAGGACTTCCTCGTATCATTGGGGCCTGCCGGGCCCGCCGCCGCCGAAGGCTCCAGCCCCTGGAACCTGGGACCTTTCTCCGGTAGGAGACACAGGCTGCCTGGAAGCCTCCAGGCAGCCTCCACCACACAGGCCCCGGGCCGCTGTTGAGTAGGCCCGGGCCTGCTGCTCGCGGTCGCCTGTTGTGGCCCGCCATTTCTTCCCACATAATGGCGCGACCAACGTGGAGCTCCGAACAGTCACACAACTACAGACAAGCTAGCCGAAAAGCCGTCTCTCAGACAACCACCAGGACCCACATCTTCAAGCAAGCTAACCAGGCCGCCAAGTCTGCTAAGCAAGTACTATAACCAAATCTCTTCCTCGGGGTGCTGCCAGGGCCTCTTTCTTCCCTCCCCTTCTCTTTTCTCTCGGCTGTGGGTAGGCCGGTGTGCGCCCACATGCCCCCAAGTCTCAGTCCTTCCGAGGCCTCTCAGCAGCCGGTCTGAGAGCCCAGGGCCTGAGACCAGTCGATCCCTAGCGGAATCCAGGCAAAGGGATCCCCAATTCCCCCTCTTTTCTCTCGGCTGTGGGTAGGCCGGCGTGCGCCCACATGCCCCCAAGTCTCAGTCCTTCTGCGGCCTCTCAGCAGCCAGCCTGAGAGCCCAGGGCCTGAGACCAGTCGGTCCCTAGCTGAATCTGAGCAAAGGGATCCCCAATTCCCCCTCTTTTCTCTCGGCTGTGGGTTGGCTGGTCATGCGCCCACATGTCCCCAAGTCTCAGTCCTTCCGAGGCCTCTCAGTGGTTTGAGAGCCCAGGGCTTGAGACCAGTCGGTCCCTACTAGCCGAATCCAGGCAAAGGGACCCCCAAATCCAAGAGCTCTGCACCCCCATGGAACCAGACTGAGTTTGTTCCCCGTCCAAGTACGAGCCTGGCCGTGTCTACTTGGTGCGGTGTGAGACAAACACAGCCAGACCTTCTGCGGCCCTCCTTTTCCCTGGTGTTGCATGAAATAAACTCAGCCAAGATCCTGTGAGCTCCTGCCATGCTGAACTACCATCCCAGCCTACTGCGTCATGGCAGACACACGGACCCACAACGCAACAGAGACTCATGCCCGCGAGTGCCCATTCTCGGGCCTACATCATTCCCTACAGGTGGTAGAGGATGTGGGCAAAGCCAGCTCCAAGAGTACCCCCCGCTGGTGCCCACCAAGAACCTCTCCATGAACCGTGAGTAACTCCAGCCTAGTTCACAAGACTAGGCAGGTCTCTCACTGTCCCCCCTCCGCTCTCTCTCTCCCTCCCTTCCCTCCACGTGTTCTCCAGCTCAAGGGCAAGATGGCAGCGACTTCCTAGCCTCTACTCTGCCCATCCCCCAGCTCCACAGAGAAGGCTACTTCACAGCTAACTGCCTGCTAAGTCCACAGTGCCTGCTGCGATCCTCGTTCTAAAACTCGTTTCCTTGAGTGAGAGACTCCTTGAGGCTGAGACTGTCCTGTCGCTCTCAAAAGCTTAGACTTCAGTCTTTAACACACTGTCTGCTAGTGTAAGTTTCTTCCCACGTGTTCTCCAACTCAACAAAATGGCGGCGATGCCCTAATCTCTGCTCTCTGCCCCTCCCCCAGGGGTCAGCCTTTCATGCTCTACATGCTAGCTTCTCATGAACACTGGCTCTAAACTCTAGTCCCCAGTGATTTTCCCTCAGGGGGTCAGTCTTTCACAGGTTGCCTGCTAGCCTAACATAGACTTCCCCCACTCCTCCGTCATTTGCGGCCAGTTCTGGCTGCCTGAAGCAACGGGGCCGGCACCCTGGTTGCTCCCCTTCCCCCTTCACCTCCTAGGTCATTTGCGGCCAGCTACAGCCCAGCTGGCTTGCCTGAAGTCCCTTTGCCACTGTGTTCCTCTCAGTTTCTTTCTTTCAGCTAAAACTCCAGGCTGAGCCTGGAGAAACTGTGCACCAACTCCAGCTTCTCCCAGGAGCTGCCAGCTACACGCCAGCTTCCACGTGTCTCTCTCCCATAACTCAGTCTCTCACACAGAACCTCACTCTTTCTGACTCTCCTATCAAGCCTCTAAGTTTTTCTTCAAGGTTGGCCTTTTACTTCTAAGAAAAACAAATGGGGAATACCCTGGCCTCTCTGCTAGAGCACCCAGTCGCCGCATGGCAGAGCAGGCCTCTCCCCCACTGCTTCTAAACCCGCCATTAATGCCTTTTCTTCCCAACAGGAAGACCTAAAACAACAGTGTTTGTGCTTATCAACCCAAAATTTTTTCGCTTTTTCTTGTGCCTTCTAAGACTAAATTTCCTTAAACACCTTTGCCTTTCCAGGATCTTAACGACAGACCGTGATGTGCTTGTTCCCAAGTGACTTAATGCTTAATATTCAGCCTTTGCAGAAATCCCCATGCCGGGGTGCTGCTTTCCTGTTTTGATTATCCTATAGGTGCTCCCACAAGTCCAGTGGAGACGCCATCTTCTGGAACCTGCCTGAGATGCTAAGCTGCCTTCTCCCCAGCCATCTTGTCAGACTGCAGACTCCAGAGACATGCTGAGATCCAGACACAACGCCACCTCCTGGAACCTGCCTAGGAGGCCAAGCTGTCTTCTTCCAGCTACACTCCTTAACTGAAGACTCCAAAGCTAAATCCTACAGAAGACAGATCCAGATCTTCCAGCTACAAATGAACTCTTTTGCCAAAGTCAAATAGCTAAAGTTACATGTTAGTGAGGAAAACTTAATGTCTATTTAAATTAGTCAGATGTTATTACCCTCAAACTGTATCACCTGTATTCAATTGATTCAGTGATCCTTTGCTTTCCCAACCCCCACCCTCAACTCCCCTTCCTTCCCAATCCCCACCCTCAACTCCCCTTCCTTCCCAACCCCCACCCTCAACTCCCCTTACCCTGTGACTTAATTGTGCTAACCCCTCTGGCCTAAATAGTGCTTTCTTTTAACTTCCTCATGCAAAATTTTTACCACAGATGACACACTGACCCCCTTTTTTAAAAAAGTAAAGGGGAGGAGATGTGGGACTGCGTAAGGGTATCCTGGTTCTTGACTGGGCATGGGCCTAGAACCCTGAGACTCCAAGGGAGAAACGGCAGGAATTCGGCTACGTCCCCAGAACTCAGGGTCCTAACAAGCAGTCTAATCTCCATAGACCTACATTGTTCAGTTACGAAGGCCATTACAGCCCCTCCCAAAGTGCACAGGTAGAGGGTGTAACTACAGGCCTCAGGCCCTAGGGATTTATATACTAATGAAGGCGGAGCCAATTAAGCATTCCTCCCCTCCCCAGACCCTTCCTACTTCTCCCTCCCTATTTAACTCAGGCCTGCCCTGAGTTTGGGGGGGTACTTCCAGATTCATCTACCATCCGCCATGACAATAAACCCTTTTGGAACCAAGGACTTCCTCGTATCATTGGGGCCTGCCGGGCCCGCCGCCGCCGAAGCCTCCAGCCCCTGGAACCTGGGACCTTTCTCCGATAGGAGACACAGGCTGCCTGGAAGCCTCCAGGCAGCCTCCACCACGCAGGTCCGGTGCAGGCCCCAGGACGCTGCCACGCAGGTCCCAGGCCCCTGGGCCGCTGCCACCTGGGCCCGGGACTCCACTGCAGGCCTGCCAGATTTTTCCCACATTGTATGATTTGAGTAAATTCAAGTCTTTTCCCTGATTCTGTGACTTTGTCCCAGGCCTTTAAGGCTGACAATCGAGACAATGCCAGAGTTTCTTCATCATATACAGCCTGAACCTCTACCTCAGCAAAGCGACCTTCACCAAGCAGTTGGTCTATGGAAATCTCTCTTCCCCTGGCTCTATTTTGTCATGCTATCTCTCTCACCTCATCTCGCCACTGTGCAACCCATTGTAAATTTGCAGCAGGTTCTAGTATTGCTCTTGCCATATCTTTCCAGTCTTGGGGGATTATTCTATTTTTAATAGCCCAAGAAGTCAGGAGTTGTTTTACCAATGTCGAGTGCATTCCAAAATTAGTGACACTTTCCTTAAATTTTCTCAGATCTAACACATCCATGGGCTGCCATTCAAATTTCTGATAATCCTGTGGGTTATCAACATCTGGAGGTCTTTGTTATATACTAACCAGATAGACTAAAGTTTGTTTTCTAATAACCCTTGATTGACTTTTTCTGGTTTCCTCAGACTCTACCTGAGTATTTTCCTTAACTAAAATTTCAAATTTCTCCATTAAAGTCTGTGTCCACTCTTCATATCTCTCCTTTTGTTGCTCCCCGTGTTCCTTGAGTTCCTGTAGTCTCTGTTTGAGGCTCTGCCTCAATATTTTGAATTTTTCCTCATATTGTAACTCTGATAGTTTGGTATCCATTTTATTTTGATTGATTGATTTTAAAAGGTTATTCTCCAAGTTTTGCTTCCATTCCTAATTATTTTCTCTCTGTTGCTCAGTCTGATCAGTGAGCTGCTGCATCTTCTGTTCTATCATCTTTTCAAGCTCCTGTCTACCACATTCAGTTTCATCTTTCTGTCTCTTATTCTTATCTATAATTTCTTGTGTCTTCAGTTCTACTGTTTCCTCTAAGCCCTGTTTCCAAGATGTAAGTTTCTCTTTCTGATGTTCATGCTGCTCTATAATTTCCTGTATCTTCTGTTCTAAGCCCTGCTTCCATAATCTTAGCTTCTCTTTATGTTGTAATTGAAATATTACAGCATCTGCCTTATTTTGATTTGCTAGCTTTAGTAAATTATCTTCTAGACATTGTTTCCAAATTTTATCTCTATCTCCTTGCTGTTGCTTATTTTGACTAATAAAATCCTGAACCTTTAATTCTAGCGTTACTTATAATCTTTTTTCTTTTTTTTCTTTTTTTTTCTTTTTTGGTTTTTCGAGACAGGGTTTTTCTGTATAGCCCTGGCTGTCCTGGAACTCACTCTGTAGACCAGGCTGGCCTCGAACTCAGAAATCTGCCTGCCTCTGCCTCCCAAGTGCTGGGATTAAAGGCATGCGCCACCACTGCCTGGCTCTGTAATCTTTTTTCTAAGGCAAGGAATTTTTTATCTAGGGCCTTATCTTTTGAGAAGACATAGTAAATCAAGAGAATAAATATTGCAATATTGATAATGTGTCTATTTTTCCTAAATTGATTCCTGTCAAACCATTCAAAATATCATCACGAAAAGCCCAAAAGATATTTATTGTGTTTCTCATCTTTAATCAAAAGGTTATATATCTTCTTTATATCAAAGAATTACCTGATCCGGAGCCTTCAGTTCACTGTTTCTGCCTGAAAATTACCTCAAAGGCTGTTGTGTTCTAGGATCACCTGTCCCTCCCTGCAGTTTTTACAGCATGCTGATCAAACCCACGTGCTCACATGCTGTTCCTGACCCTGGCCTTAGCTCTCTGTCTGGGGGTTGGGGGAGGGAGTCTCAATGCGGTTCTTTGTAGGCCTCTCAGACCCACTCAGCTTTCAATACACGCTGGTGTAGCCTAGAAGGCCACACGAACCCTATTCAGGGGTTGAGGGGCAATGAACTTTTATCTCAGGTTAGTTGAGTTCTAAGGAATAAGTTGGGCTCCAATTTGTTGCTGGTAAATCTCTGACCCAAATAAGACCAGTCAAGGAAAACACAACTCAATAATTATGGGTATAAATTGCATGCCTAGATTAGGCAGATTTACCATTACACTACTCTATTCCCCAGCTATGAGAACCTTATAACTTGCGGTTTATCCAGGCCACGTGCTTGTCCTTCCACCTCCGTCATCGACTTCCTTCTCCTTCTTTCCTCCATCGACTACCTCTTATATCAAACTCCTCTTCTTCTCTCCTCCCTAAGCCTTTTTCTCCGCCTTCCCTTCTACTGCCCAATCACTGGCTCTAGCCTTTATTTTACAAATTAAATTGGACAAAAGGTTCACAAGACATCACCTGTGTACAGATTCAATCCTCCTCTGCAGCCCTCCCAGGAAAGTAGAACTAGGATCAAAATACAAGGCTGGGGCTATCCACAACAATTAGGCTGCAATGAATTCCTCTCACTAAACATTTACTTTTCTGGTTAGTCCATCAGAGTTCTTAGTTCTTTACTTAAATTTATTCTTCTATTTTTTTTTTTTTTTGTTTTGCAAGAATACAGCTTGTATTTTTGTGTCCCAGTGACTCTAAGAGGGTGCTCACCCCAAGATTATTTTCATTAACATACAGTAAAATTGGTCTTTTTCATATTCCAATTTGCAAATCAATGTGTGTATAGAATTGTGTGAGCACTGCTGTGATCAGCAGAAAGAATTGTGCTATTGTCCCAAATAATCCTGTAACATTTCTTACAGTCACCCCTTACTTGCCCCTCCTCCTTCATTGCCTCACCCTCCTTTGTTCCCACTGGTCAAAATTAATTGAAATCCTTATAGCTATCTTTTCAAAAACATTAGAATACAATAATTCAGTGTGTAAAATTTTACACTGGATAATTTTTCAGTTATCATAGTGCCTTTGAGATTCATTCAAAGATTTTTCCATGTGCATGTTAATGTTGCAATATATGCAAGGACATATGAAGGCCAAAGGACACCTTCAAGTATTAGCAGTGAGCATTAAGTGTCTTTTTCCCTTCATTATTGTTATTATTATATTATGTAGATATTCTATTTATTTACAATCCAAAAGTTGACCACCTTCTCTGTCCATTCTCCCCTAGACCCTTCACCCTATCCAGGTGAAGTTTCTCAAAGCCCAGACTCCAGGATGCCAAGAGTGGTGAAATCAAATGTTTCTAGAAGACCTATTAATCTATAATGGACATGACCTTCCAGCATGCCAAGACACTACCACAAAGAAACTGGTGAGGCTTAGGAATCACATAAGGGAGTACAAGCCCTCAGACTGATTTGTTTTTAAAGCCTTTTGATTTGGGATGCATGATTTTAAGAGGCAAAAGATCTGGTCTCCATCACCTCCCAAAATTCACAATTAGGTTAACAGTAAATCACATTGGAACTCAAAGACACTTGGCAGCAGATTGGAGATCTTGTGTGAATGGGCATACTAGGAGACAACTGATAGTCTCAATCAGCCAACTAAGGCTCAATGCGCCTAGAGTGGTGGGAGCTCATGGGGTTCACTAGGTTGCTAGGTGATCCCCAATGCGGGCACTGAAGGGGATCTGAGGAATGGTATGTGGTTCTCACCAATGCCAAAGGGCATTCTTGAAGGGCTCGTGTGAGTAAACCCTGAGATGGGGGGAATGATTTTCACATTCTTTCCTTTCCTTCACAAGGACCGAGTGATCTAACAGGGATGAGTCAATGATGGAGTAAGTGCTGTGCTGCAAGCTCAGGAGATGTGCAAATCTATGTGGAAAAATGTCACATTCTAAAACACTGGAAGTTTTAAGGGTCTCAGAGCCAGAGGTAATAATTCACCTAAAGATCACTTAAAGCATAAGACACAACTCTACTGTGACTCTGGCTGTGTGTTTAAGTGCTCTACAAGAACAATGAAACAGTAACCATTCCTTGCCTTGGATGTAACCAGCTTTTACACCCTATGCCAATACATGGCTTGAATCTCAAATTGTACATTGTTCCACGACTGTGACCTGGAACAGAGTATGTGTACCACTAATTAAAACAACAAATACCAGTGTTGAAAATAATCTTCTAAAATTAAATATCCCTCATACATTTTTGAATTCATATTTGGTTATTGGTTGATAAACAATGATATGTGGGTTACTGCTTTTGGTCTTGGTCACTTGGAGCCAGTGACTTAATCACATTTTAAACCTCTGTTAAAGATTTCTGTAAAGATGCCATCATTCTTCATGTGATACTTCTATACAGTTCCATAAATAAAGAACAGATGTCCTTTTAAGGAGAATGGGAGACACAGGGAGCATGAGAGACAAGTCAAAACTGAACGCACTCTTGGTTAAATTTCTCTAAGGGAAAGAAAGAACTTTTATTCCATGTCTTAATGCCACAAGGATGCATTATAGGTTACTAGGACTTAATCTCTAAGGACTTGATCAATGCAAGGATCCATCTGTGCAGTGATAAGATTACAAGCAGAGATCATAACATTGCTCCTGTTTTTAAAGGTTCAAGGAATCAATGTCAGGTTTCCATGCTTGTGAGGAAAACACAGCTCCAACTGAGCTATCACCACAGTCTCCAGAGGAACGTTTTCTCTTGAGGAAATAACAGTAGGCTATAAGCTGTTGTGGATTAAATAATGTCTTCCTTAATATACAATGGACCCCTACCTCCAAAAGCTACCATTATGACCTTCTTTGGAATTAGATTTGTCTTACTTAAGCATGGATAAAATAAAATTCCTGGCACAAACAAAATTAGAGAGAAATCCATTGTTTTGACTCATTTTCTCACAGTGTTTACTCCGTATAGGTTGGCCTTTCTACTTGAGCAGAACTCTTTCCATTGAAGAAGAGTGTGGGAAGAGGACAGAGGTACAGAGGACAACGGACCAGGACTAACAGTGACCCACCAACCCAGGCTACCACACATCAAAGACAGCCAACATCCATCTCCTGTGACCAACTCATTGAACTGAAGTTTCACATTTTAAAGTTTCCATAGTCTCTCCAAAGCAGCAATACTGCTAGAGAACGGACTACTTGAGGATTTTAACGTGAGTCCATGGAGACATTTCAGTCTCACCAAAACAAAGGCCTTAGAAGACTGAATCGTCTTGAGTTCACATTAGTGCAAGCACTAAATGATTGATGTTCATGGGAGAAGTAATATTTGCAACAGGAAGAGGATAAAGAGAGGAGAGAGAAATCAAAGGAAAAGAAAATGGATGCACAGACAGACAGATTTGGAAACAATGACTTACAAGGCAAAGACCATGGATGGCCAACCAATAGCTGAGAATAAGTGGTAGCAACCTAGTTTCTGAGAGCATCCTGGGTTAACAACCCAGACAACTCTTTGTCAACTAAGAGTCATTTGGTCTCTCCTGGCTGGCATACCTCAGCCCACATCCTAAATTTCCACAGCCCAGGGGGCTGGTCTCCTCTTCCCTATGTAATACAAACATGCTGGTTAATTGCACTTTGAACCCTTGGGCTCCTGGCTGCTTTACCTTGTTCCCCTCTTTCCCTCTCCATCTCCTCCTATGGCCCATCTCAGGCTTCTCAGTGCTCTTCTAGATATTTCCACAAGCCACTCCCTCTGGCTATGCTCAACCACATCTCTATAACCAATACTTTCCTCAGACTTACCTAGCAGCAGTCATGTCCCTTTTTCTTTACTATCTTTCTTTTTACTCAGATTTTAGATGATAGCTAACAAATTTCTATTTGATCCTGCTGATTTCCTCAGTATGTGATGATAGACATGGACACAAACTTTGGAGTCTGTGGAAACCAACAGGAGTGCTGGACGTTAAGATATGGCAATATGCTTCAGTAAGCAACATCTATAAAACATAGGTAACCTACTTTAGAGAGATCCAAATATTTATAGTAAGAAGCAGGAGGGCAAAGCTTTGCTACTTGAGATGGAAACACAGGAGACAGCACTCACTTCACCTGGTTAACAGGAAAATGCCCGGTTGCAGGAGAAACAAATGAACTTTACCTAACCACAATATGCACATGTGGGAAATTACTGACGATAGATTATTTTAAGCCACTGTAACATAGGCAGGAAGTTCTGGTACATACACAACTGAAAGACCCAGGCAATGGTACTTGTATTATAGATTACCATTATATAAGTATTTTTAATCTTTCACATACTTAAGCCCTTCTTACCTATAGCAAAAAGCCCACAGAACCCAACTGCTGAGATGCTCCCAGAGATCTCTGTGGCCAAGAAACAGAAACACCTACCAACTGTTTCACTCAGAGGCCTTTGAACCCTAGTGCAATACCTGAGCGACTGCTTCATCCAGAGGCCTTTGCTCCCTCGTGCTACTCCCAGTTAACTGTTCCACCAGAGGCCTTTGTGCCCCCGTGCCATCCCCTGCTAAATGCTTCACCAGAGAACTTGTGCCACGAGTTGCATCGCAGACAGAAGAGCTCCCAGTACACATTTCTACCCATCGTCATTATACTAGAGGCAATAGCAAAGACTTCTGCCATCACTACTGACAGAAAACCACTCTAGCTGGACGTGGCAGAATTGCAAAGGACGATGGGGATTACGAAGATGAACTTCTGTAGGCCTAAAGTAAGTTAAAAAGAATTCCATGTCCTTTAAGAAAGGTGTGAGTTTTAAGGTACTTCAATGAATGACCTGTGATTGCAGCCATGGACTTGTAGAAACCTAACGTGACTTGATATGAAGCTTATGCCCATCAGGAAGAATTCTCTATTCCAAGGTCCTGAAGACGTCTAGTCCATCAATTGCATGGCTGTTTGGATTCTGGGGAAGTTGGAATTTGTGATAGACAGGAAATACTGGCAATCAAGCAGAGAAAACAAAGTCTAAACCTCCTACAGTGATGAGGTACAGTTCAGCAGCTGAAAACATGAATTATGCACAGTCAGCACTTTCTTCTGGCATTACCTTGCTGGAATTTTTACACTCAAAAGATTTGAAAGATCCAGACACTATTGTTATCGATTATCATGATAAATAGACTGATTTGGAATCCTCTGCTATTGTTGTCATACAAGTCCTTGGATAAAGACTGCTGTCACAGCATGTGTCTAACAGCTGTGGAGCCAGAATCCTGGGCTGACATTCAGGGCTGTCCAGAGAGCACTATGTGGGCATCAACAAGGGAGCTGGCTGTCGTGCTTGGCTCTTCCTTAGAACATCTTAATGTAACCTACCTCAATGAGGTCACCACATGTACAGTGCTTAGAATAATGCCTTACACTTCCATGGCAGGACCTGGGAAAGCCCACTCATTTGTTTCAGGCTCTTTTGCAACCACCTGGCTAGCCTGGCCACCAATGCATCACCTTTCAAGGTTGGCCCGTCTTATAGGGACTCAGGTCATAGTATCCATTCAGATTTTAGTAAAAAGAGTAAAAAGGGACTTCCTGCTTTTCTCTGCATGTAGTGACACAAATAACTGTTTTCCTTTCCTTCAAAGGACAGCAAGTTTGGTATAAATTGTCATGATATTATCAGTGATACTATCTCTGTCTTTTCATGTTATTTTTTTCATTCAGAGTTGATGTCCTGATAGGAAAAAGTATCTTTTACACAACCAATAAACCTTATGATTAAGGGGAAGCATGACAAATGCATAGCTATATATAAAGCTCTATTGAGTTGCATGTATTCTTAATTTTTCATTGATTAATGTGTTGGAAAGTTTTTATTTTGCTCTCCTAAATACAAACAACACAAATTTATGCACCATGAAAATTAAAGGATAAACTCTTGTGTTAAATAGTATACATTGGAAAACTGATACTGATGTCTTTTTTTTTTTTAAATGACAGGGACCATATATGGATTTGGACATGTTGAGAAGAAGTAGAAAGATTGTTATTGTCAAATTTCAGTATATACACACATGGATTTCTCATAGTAAACACTCTCTCGCTTTGTATAATTAACATGTGCAAGCAAAAATAAAAGTTGAAGCTCTATCATCCTCAGTTAAACAATGGTGATAGAGAGATAACACAGTGCTTCCTGGTCTTAAGAAAGTCCTGGTTTGGGTCTCAGCAACACATGGTGGCTCACAACAACCTGTAGCCCAAGTTTGAAAAATGAGATGTGATCTTCAGGACTCCCTGTACTCCTGCCAACACTCTGTTCCACTTAAACATCATATAAGCATGCAGGTGCATGGGCACCGCATACGTACACACACACACACACACACACACACACTAAACATAAAAATGTAAAAGGTGTGTAGTTTTACTAATATAACAAAGTGTGTTTGAAAAACGACATGTGAAAGCTTGGGGATGTTTTCACATGTAGAGACATTTACATGAGGACTTTTTTATAGAAACCAAGGATACAGAAATCAAGGTTTCATTGGGCTCATACTTGGTGGTGGTACTAGGAATATTAGAGTTTCCTTTTTGAGGTTTTAGTTTTGTGAATAAAATAATGTTGTAAAACCCTTGAAAGAAGCTCATGAACAATTTTATTCAAGCATTGTGAGAAAAACATGACAGGATTGCTGGAAACATTAGGAGCTGCCAACAAGAGTGAATGAACAGGATAGCAGGAAGCCATTCCTGTTGCAAGGGAGGTCACCAAGCAGCCATGTGTAGGAAGTATGTGCAAAGGATAAAGATAACTTGTGAAAAAGGCCAGAACATACTAAAATGCAGGAATGCATTCTTAATCTTTGACTGTTATCAGAAAGGTAGAAGCGGGAGAGAGGAGGAAGAGAAGAAGAAGAAGAGGAAGAGGAGAATGTTTGTGAATGGGGTGGGGCTTGAGGTTTCCCATGCTCACCCTAGGCCCAGAGTCCTTTGCTCTTCCTGCTGCCTCCCAATCCAGATGTAGAATTCTCAGTTAACTTTCCAGTGCCATGTCTGCCTGTATGCCACTATGTTTTCTGTCATAATAATAATGGACTGCACCTCTGAAATATAACCCAGCCTAAATAAATGTTTTCTATTTTAAGAGTTGCAATGGTTATGGTTCCATTCACATCAAGAAAAGAATAAGGGAGATGGAAATTGGTAATGGAGACTGGGATACTGCTGTGATAGGACAGCCCATGCTTTCATTTGGAGGAATAAGGAACACTTTGGGGCTTGAGCTAGAAGAGCCAATGGACAATTCAAGCAGGGTTTAATGGGTCATAGTAGGAGGAGCATGGAAGACAGTGATGCCTGGGGTTATTTAAACTGTGAGGACTTGAGCTGAGGCTCAAGAGGATTCAGAGGAGATTATTACTATGAGGCCTAGAAAACAATCTTGTGATATTTTGACTGAGAACATTGCTGCTTTCTGCACTGTGTTAAAAATAACCTGAGGATAAATGGAAGAGCTATGCAATAAAAGCTTTGGCAGAGGACACTTAAAGCAGCCTAGCATTGATTGTGTCATGTGGTTCTTGTTGGCAGTCTCAGGCAGTTCTATAATGAAAGGAGCAAGCTGAGCTAGGAAGTAAACAAAACGTAGTTTGAGAAAGGAATGTACAGGGAGTTTAATGCAAACTAAATCCTGTGTTTATGGCCATTGCAAAAAATTTTGAAAAAGTCTGATGCTAGAGGGAATACAAGGAATGGTTGACATCAAGTTAAGACAACACCCAGCCATACTTCCAACTCATGAAAATGTATTTAAGTACAGCTTAGGGCCTAGCACATACCTTATAATACTAGCACTGGGGAGGAAGAGACAAGAAGACTTCAGAGTTCAAGGCCACCCTGGTTTTCAGAGCAATGCCACAATAGGCAAACAATAGGTCAGAGTAAATGACATACACACACACACACACACACACAAACACACACACACACAACACCAGACAGTTGCTTGGTATCATAAGGGTTGAACACATACTGAACCTCAGGGCAGGTCAGTCCCTAGTGGTCAGCTCACATGCTACCCACCACCACAGGACCAAAACTCATAGGGTAGAGGACATATTGCACCAGGACTGGTCAAGTGGCCTCCAGAATCAACTAGTAGCCACTTTGTCATATCAGTAGCCAGGAGGCAGTGCAATGACCTCTTAAGTGTCCAGTGCCCATGGAACCCACCCCATTTTTATTACAAGGCAGGGCTGATGCCCAAGCAGCCACACACTGTTCCTCAAGGGAAAAGCAGTGACCAGGGATGGGACTGCAGAGTGACACCATAAAAGGACGGTACCCAGGGGAGCCAAGGAAATGGCATGCTCCAGAAGGGATCAATAGACAGGGACTGCCATATTGTACTTCCATGCTGGATAAATTATCCATGGCCTATCCTCTAACTGACCTCAGGGAAGACACACTTCCATGGTGCTGGGTCTTCGACTGTGCACAAGGCAGATCAGTATCTATGGGGCACTATCACACTATGACAATTTTAAGCATAGTACCAAGCAGACCCACACACTGCCCCATGCCAAGACAGATCTAGTATCCTAGGTGCCAACTACATGATGAGCAAATATCAGGCTTCTATCAAGAATGACACGAAGGAGTCAATGAGGACATATGATAGTAGTCGTATCCAGAGAGCTCAAACTTCTTCCCTCTGGGGAAAGTTCAGAGCCCCTGGGCTATTGTCATGTGAAGAAGGAACAGAGGTGCTCTAGAGCATATTAAAGACCTGATGGGAGAGAACAGGATACCCACTTCTGTCTGCCGTCCTCCTATGACCCCACGGGGACTATTTGTTCAAATGAAGTTTCAGTTTAGTGTTGTACCACATATTCCCACACAGCCGTGGCCCACCTCTCTTTGCTTGCAGCTTTTAAATTTTCTGCCTAGACCTGTGTCTAGGACAAACAATTTGTTCATCCCATGAACAAAGTCCCTTGATGAACGTATTACATCTCCCCAAGACCCTTACTACACTGTCGTCTCATGAATGAACACTCCATCCAACCACCCCAGGTGCCACACCCTTAACTGGAATACACAGAGGGACCTCTGCATGAAAGTGTCATTGTTGAGATCACTCTGGAGGATGTGCACAACACAGCCCCTGCCTGTTGTTCCAGAGAGAGACACATAGAATGTGTGGAGAAAGACACTGGAAGAAAGTTCCTCCACACCAAAGATGGCTCTGGAGAACATCTTCAGGACATCAACTCTTTAAGGAACTGAAGTCAACAGGCATGTAAAATAAGTACAGAAAAATTCTAGTCACAGTAACACTTCTGTTGCAGGCCCAGCTGGGGCCCAGCTCTCTGTCCACATCCCAGGTGGCTGATCTTCACCAGACACACAATGCCTAATATCAAAAACCACACAGCTTCAAACTCAGGTTCCATGAAACTGATCAGTTCTGCAGGCATGTGGTGATGTCACTGCTGTGGGTGGTACCAACATAAAGAGCCCACCCACACCGCTACCTCTCCTTGCCCCATGCACACAGCAGTGGAGGTGATGGATTGAGGGGACTTGAGAAGCACCCTACCCTGTCACTTTGGCTCTTGCCAGAACAGAAAGGAACTGTTTCCACTGAGGACTTTCTTCAAGCTGACTCAGTGTTCTCTCACAATCCTCGTCAGGATAAGGTGCTAGGTGCTCCTGGAATCAGAACACATCATTTTGTGTTCTTCTCAGCCCACCTACTTGTGGGCCTGGCTTTGCCCTATCTCTGTGTCAATCAATGACACAGAGATTCCATGAAGGAGATCTGAAAACAAGGAGTTTTAGACAGAATTATAAAAGGCCAGTTGTGAATCTGTAAATGACCATGTTGGCACAATGACCTGACTCAAGAAGCATCACCTGTGTGCCTCTCTTCCACCCAGGTTTTCTATGCTCACAAAGTTGACCCTTTCCCAGGTCCCTGCAGGTGAGGCTGGCTGTGAGCTTTGTTCTGGGTTGAGTGATGTTGCTGGTGTCTCCTGCAGTTTCCTGAGCAGGATGCTTTGAAATGCTCACTGATTGGCTCCAGAAGCTCCTGGCCCTTCCCAGCCTGCAATGGGCATAACAATGAAGCAGCAGAAGCAGCAGCAGGGATAACAGAGGTGTCAAGGACATGAGCATGCCAGGAGCCAGCTCTGTGGTAAAACTGATTAATATGCACCAAATACTTTGCAATAGAGAGTAGTGTCAGGGGATAGAAGAATCCAGTTCCTCCTTAACACTTTGAGGATCTCTGGGTATTTCTACTTGGTGGAATGGGGCAAGGAATAATGAGCCACCCAGAGAAAACCCCACACTGTCATATCAGGGGATCTCATCTGTTTTCCCATCAACCTTTTCCTTTTTCCTCCCCCCCCCCGCTTCCCCCCCCCCCCCCCGCAATACTTTTACGTATTTCTGACTTGTGGAAGCAATTCAGCCACCAGGATCCCCAATACAGTGTTAGTATCTGTTTAACTCCCTTCACAGTTCCTGGCCGCCAGCCCCCCACTCAAAGTTTCTTCCCCCTTCTCTCTATTCTCTCTTACTCCCTTCCTTGCTCTCTCATTGTTAGTTTCTCTTCCTACCCCTCCCTTACCTGCACCCTGCTCTCCACTGTCAATGGCGCTCACTTCTCCCCTCTCTCCTCTTTCTCCCAACTCTCATTCTCTCTCTCCCCTTTTCTCTATCTCCTGAATCCCCCCCCCACCTTGAACTTTGGTGTGTCCCTGTCTACACTGGTCATGGCCAGCCTACTTCGGGTACTGCAACCAGCTGTGCAGCTCTGCCAGCGCCACTGTGACTGTGCAGGACTGAAGCTACGTGTTTACTGCCACCGCTACACCTCGTGGACTCCATCTACTGCTACCTGCTATCACTGACGCATGAATTTCCATTGTTGCTGCAGACCAACTCCATCCACTGCTGCAAGGCTCACAAAATTTCCACCACGTGAGTTGTGCAGCTGTGGCCCCACGTGGTGCTCTGCCACGTGGGATGGACAGCCAGACAGGCCTACACAGACTCACAGTCCACCTTTCCTGATACCAGATTGCAGAAGCCCGCAAACACACACTGGGTAGTGGTTGGTAAGGATTCCAGTTGATAGGCGGGACTCTGGACGCCCAGTTAGGGCCTGGCCAGCCTTCCCTGGGCTAAGGGGTTGGATTATGCCCAGTCCATATGACTGACCTCTAGCTGACCTATGACTTAGGACATTGCCCGTTGGATGACTCCCCTCCTTGAAAGTAGTTCACAGCCCCCAAAGCTCTTGCAGCAGCCAGAAATCCTGGCCGTTGAACTGCTTTCTGGCGATCTCCGGGTGTCACCACAGCTGAGGCCCCTATATATTCTCATGACGACCTATATCTAAGCTGTTTGCCTGGTTTCGTTGCTGACAGGATGCCAATACGAATAGCTCGGTAACCCAAACAGCCCTGTCACCCATGGGCAATACATTGTATTCGACTGCACCTACAGACACTCCACTGGGTTGTCTCCTGAAAAACCTCAAATCTCTAAAATATGCCTGATTTGAGGCCTTCCAAATTGACACACCTCTGCAATAAGTTCTGGGTTCAGTACCCTCTAGATAATGGATTAACCCAGGTCAGATTAATCATCCATATGGTCCCAGGAAAGATTTCTTGAGCTCAGAGCTAATCCTGTAGCTTCCCTGACCATCATTCTAGACTCCCCCCTCTTCCTCCGTCATTTGCGGCAAGCCAGTTTACCTGAAAAGCAGTGGTCAGGGACCCTGCTTGCTCCCTCCTGACTTCACCTCCTCCTCATTTGCGCCAGTCAGCTGGTTTGCCTGAAGCAGTGGGTTCAGGACCGGCTTTCTCCCTTCCCCTCTGTGGTTCTTAGCTCTGCTCTGGGTCTACTCCTTGCATCCTACCAGGGACCCTCTCTGAGACATGCTTCCCACGTGTGCAACACCAGCAAAAGGCTTGGCTGCCCGAGCAGCGAGTGAGGCTCTCTCTCTCTCCCTCTCCACCCGGATCTGTAAAACTCTAGCTGCCAGAGACACTGGCAGTGATTTCTACTGCTAGTAGGAAGTCCCGCCCTGTCACTGCTGCAGCAGACCTGACCCAAGCACCTGTGGCTCACAGTCCTAACCCACCAGCCATATGATCCAGCTTCTATTCTGGCCCTAGCCAATGTTTCTTGCTAAACAAAATGTGCTTTTCACTGCTACATAACCACCAAAGTTACTTAAGACTCTTTCCTATCCTGTCCTTAATAAATATTTACTATTGCTATTGAATTCTATTGCAGTTACAACCAATCTTATGGCTCTCAATCTTATCAGAAGTCTGCTAATAGTATATTTAAGTTTTGGCTGACGATTCCCAAAGCTTCTAACAGTTGACCCAAGATAGTTTCAGAAGACTTGGCCCACTAGACTCCTAGAAGATACAGCCTGGATGTATTCCAACAAACACAGTGACTAAACGGAGGCTCTGAGTCAATAACTTGGCTAAACCAAGCTACAGAAACCCACTCTGATCTTACTACTCATGGACCAAATAGATGCCATCCAGAGTCAAATAATTGCCTTCCAATATTCCAAGGTAGGATCCTACTCTGATTCACTCATCTAAAAATTTTTTTCCAAAAATGCAATTTCCCACATCTTGTCAATCCAGGTACATCCAAACAGCTCCAGAGAAGCAACCTCCAGATGCTCCATCTCTGTCACACACACAGCTGCTTCTACTGGACTGTTCTTTCTGACCTATCCTCAGATGGCTCGCTCCATAGACAGCAGGAAACAGCCAACTCTCCTAAGACCAGACAAACATCTCCTATACCCATTCTTCTAGGTTCTCCCTAGAGACACTCACCCCCAATGCCAACAGGAAGTAGCCAGATATCACGACAACCCTATTCCTGCTTCGTTGTCACCTCTTTCTAATTTTTGTTTTTAATTAAACCAAAACAGGGAATGTTAGTATCCTGACTAAACTCCACCTACACAGTTACCTGGCAACAGCCAGGTGGGCCTGCCCACTATAAAAGGGGCTGCTTGCCCCCTCCTCTCTCCTTCTTACTCTCTTACTCCCTTGCTCTCTTGCCTCTAGCTTCTCTCTGTCCCCTCACCACTGCCCCCTTATCTTCCCCCTCTCTCCACGAGGTCATGGCCAGCCTCCACTTCTCTTCTCTCTCCTCTTTCTCCTAAATCTTCTCCCATTTCTACCTCCCCCACCTTTGCCCTATCTCCTGAATAACCCCCCTCTCCTTGGAACCATTTGGTCTGGAGTTGTCTGTTCTAAGCTGTGCACCAAAGTCTAACAGACAGTCCACAGGTAAGCATTACCATCACGCACATGGCTGCGTACCCTGGGCCAAAGTGGGGAATGAGGCGTATCCTGGATTCCCATGACTCCTAGAAAGCAGGGAAATAGGGAGTTGATGTGTCAGAAGGGAGTGGAGACAAGAGAAAAATGATTTGGAGGAATGTTTCTAGAAGGAGGAATCACTCAAAATATGAAATTACCTTGTTTGCTGTGGATTCTCTCCACTTCAAGGAAATTTCATTATTATCCACTGTATGTGTGTGTGTATGTGTGTGTGTGTGTGTGTGTGTGTGTGTGTGTGTCTTTCCAGCCAGATATAAAGAGTACCCAACAAATGACTCAAGTTGGACTGTAAAGTGCACAATCAGAGAGCAGATCTGGTAGCTCTGTAAGGGCTTTGGGATAGCGCTCAGTGTGTCTGAGCAGTAGCCAGGATACTACGGAGGCCTATAGCAGAGCTTTGGGGCTGAGCCATCTGTGCTGCCTCTGTATTCACTTCTGGACCCCAGATGCACTTTCATTGCTTCTCAGTTCTGTTGCTGCCTCTATCCTGGTCACACATGGAACAGGTCAGGTTCTCTGAGTTCCTTCCACCATATCCAAGACTGTCTTCTCAGCTCTCAGGTACACCTGTAGACAGGCAGCTGAGCTAACATTCTCACTGTGCATGAAAGTTCTCTTTAGTTCGGTGTTTCTTCTCAGTGTCTTTGGTAATCACCAGCTCTCCATCAATGCACTGAGCCATGGCAATGGTAGGATTGCTGCCCAGTGTGGAGCTCCCTACATGGGATGGACAGAAGGAACACCGCTCAGACCTTCTTCCCAGAGTCTTCCTTCAGACTTCAAGGGAAAACAACATTTTGCCTCTAGGAGAGAACAGTAAGACAGAGCTTCCCACTAGCACACAGCCACCTGAAATTCCTACCTGGCTCTCTCCTCCATGCTCCTTTCTGCTTCCTCACCAGGCTCCTCTCCAGTCTCTAGAATCATCCTCCAGGGACCACAGGGCCTTCGACAGCACTTGAAACAAACACAAGAAATCTTAGAAATCTGCAGGACTTATGTTTGGCTGTGCTGGCCCTGTGCTGACATGGGCTCTCATGCTGATTCCTCCTGAGTGCTCCATTGATCCCTTCATCAACCTTCTCCAGCATCCTTGCCTAGCATTGGGCCATTATCCTCTGTTCTCTATATGTAGCTCAAGCATTGGAGGGCTCCTCAGAGTAGGGAGGACAGGACGGGATTTTTCTCTCTGGCATGATAGATATGTCACCAACCCCCTCAATGTACATGCTGGAATATATTACAGGAAGAAGGAACTAGAGAGTACATCCTTTCCCATCACAAACCACTTACTTGTTTTAGCCTGTGTCTATTTAGACTCTTCATTGGCTGGCATGATTTTGTTATTTGTCACTGGAAGGCAGCAATGCCAGGCTCCTTAAGGCTTTGGAAATCCTCTTCTTCAGGCCTTTCCATCCCCACCTTCTCAGTGGGACTCTGGGCACAGCCTGGCACTGCCTTCGGAGATGACCCTGATGGTCTATTTCCCTGGAGGATGGCTCCTTTCTTGTCAGGATCCATGCCTGCATCCTCTTCCTGTATCTTTCTCTCTGGGGAAGGGGCTCCGGGTCGCAGACCCCCAGGAGGATGTGCTGCTACTTGTGTCTGTAAACTCAGACCTCTCATTGCTCACATCTTACATGTTGCAAAGGTTGAGGCTTGTGAGGATTAGGAAGAGTGAGCTAATGGTTCCTGATGTTGCGCTTTTGCTGTATGCTCTTCCTGTGCTTCTTTCGTCGCTGGGGAAGGGCTCCGTCGCAGACCCCTCAGGTGGATGTCCCTGCATTGTGTCTTAAACTCGACTCTCATTCTGCACAGCTCCATGCTTGTCAACAGTAGAGCCTTGTGAGATAGAGAAGAGAAGTAATGGTGCCTGATCTCTTCGATGCCCTGCTCTTGTTGCCTTTCCCCTGACATTAAGTTGGGGTCTGGAATGATGCTGCGCCCTCCTCTGCTCAGAATGTCCCCTTTACCAACCTGTGGCATAAGCCCCTGACAGTATTTGGAGAAACAGATAATACTCAGGAAGCTACTCTTAAGTGAAAAAAGGGTGGGAGGCACACTGTGACCCCTCTACAGCCTTTCCTCAGATCACCAGGCAGTTCAGAGAGAGTGTGCAAAGTGGAGGTAGGAAGGCTAGGGGCACTGGTTTACCCTCCTTTTAGGACATGTACAGTTGGGAGCTTTTTACAGTCCAGTCTACAAACTTGCCCTCCATCGGATAAAATTGGGGCTGCTTCTTTTTTAAAATTAAGTAACTGGCCATGGTGTGACTATAATTCCATTCTCTCAAAGAGTCTCTGAGCTCCTTAATGTTATATCCTAGTAAGAACATTGCAAAAGCAATGTTCAGCTCTGGTTCTAGAGGGATTGAAATCTCTGAGGATCTAAATGTGTCTTGATCATGGCGTAGTCATGGGTGTGGTAATATATCTTTGATGGATGGCCTCATTGTGGGATCTATTGTCATTAATCTCTTCCAAAGGTCTCGAAGCTCTGGGGACAGGGGATATGGGATCCAACAGCTCCAGGATAGGATTTCATGTTTATTTTGGAAAACACTGTCACTTGGAAGGGAAGGTGGCCAATAACTAAATAATGTAATAGCACCCCAATACTCCATATGTCACATGGAAAGACATAATAAGCTTCAAGACCAAAAACTTCAGGAGCACAATATTGCACTGTGCACAGAAACCCTTCCACTTTGCTCCAGGGGCCAGTTATTTGCTTAAGCCAAAATCTAAGTTTTACATGTCCCTCCCAATCCGATAGGATGTTCTTGGATGTCTTGGTGGGCAATATTCTGTGTATATAATTGATGGCCAAAGACAGTTCTGTAAGTATGCGAATGCCTCTTTCTCATCTAAAAACTCACACTTGCTGATGTGTTTCTGCAGGGATCCCTGGGCTGCGTATTCCATCACAATATAGGTGGTGTGCCTTGTTTCAATGACTTGAAACAACTGTACTATGTTACTGTGGTATAAATGTTTTACTATGTAAACCTCAGAAATGACTAAGGTGTCTGTCTTTGTGCCGCTTTTCAATATCTTAATAGCCACCATCATCTGGGTCGAGATATGAAGAGTCCACTTTGATTTCTGCAAAGAAGCCCTTTATCTATGGTGCCCAGGATGTAATCCTGTGCCAGGGTGTTCCTTCATGGCAACAGTCTCGAGCTCTCTCAACATCATCACATTTCCCTTCTCTTGGTCAGGGTCACCAGAAGCTATAACACGTAAAGATGGCAGGGAAAACAAATTAGAATTACTTCTAGGAAAGCTTACTGCTACAGATTCTAAGATTCAAAGTTAGAGATACCTCCAAAGACAAGTCTGGAATGCCTCAAGAGCACAGGGAAACCAGAACAAAGCAAAGAAACACAGCAGAAGGAAAGAGGTAAGAAGCTCAGAGCAGAAAGAAAGCAAGGGCAATGGAAGATAACATTTTAGTCAGGAGAACGAGGATCCCCATATCAAAAAGACAACACATTGACAAACCTACCTAAGACAGGCATTATGAAGGGCAAGCACTGAGTTAAAGCCCAAACTTGAGCATCAAGGTAGCTTTACCCAGAAATGCATGGGATGCAACCTGCCCCAGTAGATGAACCAGTATGTACACAGAATGGGGGCAAAAGTTGCACTGCATCTATGAATAAGAATGAAAATTTGTCAATTTTTTTCTGGAAATGGATATACTTGAGGTCCTGTGTTATACAGAATAACATATCCCAACAGACACAAATACCGCAAAAATTTTCCTTATTATGCCGGATCCTGGTAGTTTGAGGCTGGACTAAAGGAAAGGGGAACTATGTGGAGACTGGAGGAGAAGAGAGAGGATGAAATAGAGAGTGAAAGAAAGTGACAAAATCAAAGAGACATCAGGAAAAGAAATATGGATGTTGGCCAGGCAGGGATGCCACTCAGGTTTCTCCCCACATTTCATCCCAGCACTTGGGATGCAAGGCGGGCAAATCTCTGAGTTTTAGGCTACCCTGGTCTACAGAGAATGTTCCAGGTTGGCCAAAGCCACACAAAGAAAACTCAGTCTACAAAGAACAAGAAAACCAAACCAAAGTAAAGAAGGAAAGAGAAAGGAGAAGGGAAGGAGAAAAAAGAAAGATAGGAAGGAAGGAAAATAGCTGGATTTATTATCCAGAAAGGAAAATGAAAAATAATTAAAAAACAACAAAAAGAAGAAGATGGAAAAGCTGTAAACAAAGCCCAAATGAGTAAAGTCATATGAACAAAATGCAAACCTCCGGCTCCTGGAAAGCAAACGCAGGGAAATAACTCACTCTGTTTAGGTAATAGCTGATGTTTAATGTCAAAATCCGAACAATTCCAACAAATTCCAAATCTGATCCAACCACCAAGTCCTACAACCACCACCAGACAGCTCTCTGCGCAGAAGAAACACAGAACAGCCCAGACAGAGCATTATTATGATCAGCTGTGGGTCATTCCTCAAATGGCTCTCTGTGACATCAGAGCATTAGTGACCAATCAGAGCTGGCACAGCCCACAGTGGCTTTTCTCACTGCTTGGTAACCACAGGCTCTTCTGGTTACTGTTCATTTCACTGAGAGCAACGACCTGACAAGAGGCACCTTAAGGGAGGGAGAGTTTTTTTTTGTTCATGGTATGGGGGGGTTTTCTGGGAATTTGGGGGGTTCCCCCCAGGGATTTATCTAGAAAAAGAATTTTTTAGATGGAGGTGGAGCAAAAGGTTTTGGGAAAGGACTCTGAATTTCCAAAAAATTGAAAGAGCAAAAATTTTGACATTTTCCCTTCCTTTTCCCTTCCCCCCCCTTTCCTCCCCCTCCCTCCTTCCTTCCTCTCCTCCCCTCCCCTCTTTCTTGCCAGTGCCAGATTTCTCTTCTCCCCTCTCTCTCTCCCTCCCTCCCCCCTCTCTCTCATCTCTGTCAGTTCCCTCCCCGTCCCCCTCAGCCAACATTTTTTTATTGATTGTTTTCCTACAGTACAAGAGATTCTTAAACTAGTTTCAAAAAAAACAGAGCCGGGGGGGTGGGGCACCCCCCTTAATCCCAGCACTTGGGGGCAGAGGCGGTCGGTTTCTGGGTTCGGGGCCCGCGGGTTACAGAGTGATTTCCAGGACCCTGGGCTAACAGAAAACCCCTTTTGTCTCGAAACCCCCCCCCCAAAAAAAAAAAAAAAAACAACCCACAAAAGAGTAGAGGAGGAAAATCCGTCTTTTTAGTATGGAAAAGCCGATTTAGGAATTGCATAATGTTGTTTGTATTAGCAGTAAACTTTCATGAGTACACCACCTTCATTTTGCCTTGGTAGATTTGTTTATAATGTTTTATTTGGGGTTTTAATTTAAAAAAATGTGTTTTTTTAAAAGGAAAAGCCGGAAAAGTGCCTGTTTGGGGGAACTAAAAATAATTAGAAACCCAAAAAGGGGAACCAAAACCTTTAAAGAAACATGCAACTTTTTTTTAAAAGAGCGACTTAAGAAACGGGTTTTGGGTCTCTCTCCTTTCAGAACCTAAAACTAAAAAATTTTCTTTTAAAGCCATGGAAATTTACTTATGGAATCAAAGGTTTTAGTCTCAAGATGTAATAGTGAAAAAAGTGTAACAACGATCAAACCAATGCGACCTGTTTAAGCATTTTGCACTATTTAAAAATTTTTATTCACCTGCGGAAGGTTTAAAACCTAAGTGTAATGTTTTCCCGTAAAAAGTTTTTTTATTTTTTAAGAAAAGGGGGGAGTTCTTTCTGGTTTTAAATTCAAATTTGCGAAAAACCCCTTCCCTTTGCATGGTGTGGCCCCCGCATCAGAGCCGTGATCCCACGGAAAAATTGCCCCCAAAAGATCGGCCCTGTTGCTGTTTCCCCCATAGGCCAGTGGGGGGATTTTGATTTTATGGGGATTTGGACTCTTTTTAAAAAACGCTCTCCGGGTCTGCATTCTACCCCCCTGTCGGTCTCGGAAGTGCAGCATTAGAGCGGCCCATTAGCTGAGGGGTTCTGTTTCTCAGCTATGAGGAAGTCAGAAGTTACTACTTTTAAATTTTGGAATGTAGTTTTTTTGGAGGTCCCCGTCATTTTCCCAAGGGATTTGGGGGGGTTTTCCCCTTTTTCTGTCACTGTTACTCTATATTGGGTTTTTATTCATTTTCTTCCAAAGGAAAAAAAAAAACCCAAAATAAGGGGAATATTTTTTTAAAAGGTTTTTTGTTCCTTCCCCTTTAAACACCTTTATTTTTTTGTGATAAAGGGGGAGTAAAAAATTTTTTTAAAGTTACTGAGGTTTCTGGGCACCTTTTTTAAATAACAGAAAAATGGGTTTGGGGTTCCCTTTCGGGGCATAAGCCCTTTCACTTTGTATGTACTTGTGATGTGTGTGGTGTGGTTTTCTAAGGTATGTGTATTTTTGTATGATTTCTTTATAGGGGCCAAGGTTGATGCTGGTGTCTTCCTCGTTTCTCTATCAAAAAACGGTTTTTCCTGAACCCAGAGTTGCATTCCCCAATATTCTAGCTGGTTATTGCTGTGGTTCCCTGCTCCCCCCCCCCAGTGGGGGTTTTACAGGTGATGCTGTGTTGCCTGGCTCCAGGGGATTAATAGGTTTTTTGGGCTGGCATGACAATCATTTTTTTTTACGGGGTCCTTTAAGTTTATTGCAATTGGTCCTGTCCCCCCAAAAACTGCTGTTTCCCCAGTTATTTTAAGGGGGGAAGGGGGGAAACCGCCTGAGCCAGTTTCGCTATTGCAGGGGTAAAAAGGGTTTAAAAAGAATCAAAATAGGAACCCCCCAATCTTTTTACTTGTTTACCACCTAACCCCCCGGGGTTTTCCTGTTTTGATTACTGATCCCCCTGTGCCCTCGTTTGAAATTGTCTTTTTTTAAAACTGGGGGGGTTTTTTTTTTTTTTTTTTTTTAATTCACCCTTTTTATTAAAAAATAAAAAATTTAAAAAAGGGGCAAAAAATTACACTTTTCCCAAAAAACGGAATTTTTTTAATTGGCCACTTATAATTAAAGCAGTTTGTGGGGGTTTTTTTTTTTTTTTTTTTTTTTTTTTTTTTTTTGGTTTTTTGAGACAGGGTTTCTCTGGTAGCCGGGCTGTCCTGGAACCCTCTTGACCGGGGGGGCCCCTAAAAACTCAAAAATTGCCTCCAAATTTTGGCTGGGTTGAAGGATTTGCCACCCCCGCCCGGTTTGTGGGGGGTTCTTAATGCTAAGTTTAAAAAAAAAAAGGTTTTTGGGGTTTTTCCAACCCCCACTAGTTTTAAATGCAAAGAAGGTTTTAGTAGGCTGTCTATCCTAGCGGGCACCTTAATAGACCCCCAAAATTTTAAAAGGGGGCCCCTAGTCAAAAAGGGTTTTGGGCGGGAAAGAGTTGCCCAAAAACCCAAAAAAACCCCTGGCGGGCCCTTTTTTAACTAATGCAAAAAACCTTTTTTGGTTTAAACAATTTAAAATTTTTTTTTTTAAAAAAAAAATTTTTTTTTGGGTTTCCCCGGGTTAATTGCAAACAAATAGGACATTTTTGGGCGGGGGTTTCTGAATTTTCTATCTGGTATGTTGGATTTTAATGATTTTTTTGAAGTCTTCGTGAAAAAGGATCCTTGTAAATCAGTAGCTGAATCATTTGCCCTAAAAAAATTTCCAATATAACCCTGTTGGGCATGGCCTCGTTAGCCGGTGGTACTGTGCATCAGAGGGAAAAACCCTCGTCTACGCTCCTTTTTAAGTTTTTCCAAAGCCCCTTGTTTCTAATAAAATTGGGGTTCAATCCCTTTTATTTGGTCCATCACTAAAATTTTTTCAAATTGATTACTTGGTAGATGAAAATCAAAATTAATATCTGGTAGAGGTATTGGAGGGGTTTTTGAAAGTGCCTCGGGGATAGGGCCCCTCTTCTGGATCAGCTAAAATTTTTAAATTGGTGGTGGGGTTTAAATTGAGTGAAAATTTAAAATTAACATTCTGGTTTTTTTTTATGTCATTAAAATTTGAGAAGGTTGCCCGGGTTGAGAAGTAATCATCATCCTCTTCCTTTTTAACTTCCAGCTAGGGCCTTGTTTTCTTAAGAATTCTTTATTGTTTGGGCTGTATGTGTGTTGTGAATGGCTGTATGTTTGGGTATGTGCGGTTTTCACATAGTGCATTTTGCATTTGGGGCCCAAGGCCCTTCGAGGGTTTCCTCAGCGATGTGCTACCTGGTTTTAGTTGGTTTTTCTTTTCCAACCCGGTTTTTCACTACAGCGGGGTGCCGGGCTTGAATTCCCCCGGGTTTAAAAGTTTTGGGCCACCTTGCCTAGTTTTTAGGGGGGGCATTGAAAAACCCCAATAGGGTTTCAGGGGAAAGGAAATTTTTTTTCCAAAACTAAGCCACATCTTTTTTTAAAAAACCTTCCCCAAAAGAAAAACTATGCCAGTATATACCTGTGCCTGTGGTGGGTTACCTAAAGGATGTAATAAACCCCCTTTTTTCTAGATCCTTCCCCAAGGTCTTCTTAGCTCACAAAATAAAAAAATTAAAAGTACAATTTTTAAAAAAATTTAGTATTTTTTTTTTAAAAAATTAAAAATTTTTGGTGGGGTGTTACGGGCTAAATGTAAACAGGGAAGGGGAGGGAAGGAGGGGGCAGGAAAATCAGGAAAAGACAATTTTTTCTTATAGTTTAGGGTCCCTGGGCAAACTGAACCCTGTCTAAAAAAATTTTAAATGAAAAAAAAAAAATTTTGGGGATTCAAATCGGAAAAGGTTGGATCAAAATCCCCAGACATGGAAATGTTACTGGATTGAGAAATCCCTTTGCCCTTTTTAAATTTTGGGAAAAAGGGGGTTTTTGGGGTCACCCCCACCCTTTTATTGTCTTGTCTCCCCTTCCCACCCCACCCCCCAAACACCCCCAACCCAACACCCCCAACCATTCCCAAAAAAACCCCCCAACCCAACCCCAAAACAAAACACACACACACACACACAAACACACCACACACCAAAACAACCCACACACCCACACACACCCCAACACCCCCAAAACCACAACACACCCCCAAAAAACACACACACCCCAACACACACACACACACCCACACACCAAACCACAATAACCCCAAATCCCACACACTCCAAACACCAAAAACCCCACCAAAAATCCCCACACCATTTTCCACACCCCACACACACACACCACACACACCCCCACCACTTATACCACACCACCACACCACACCCCACACACACACACCCCACCACACACACCCCAACACATACACCCAAACACACACACCAAAAACCCACCCACACAAACATACACACAAAATATACCACACAACACACACACACACCTCACACACCACACCAAACACCACACACAAAACCCACACACCCACACCCACACACACCACACCCCACACACAAAACCCCACACACAAACCCTATTTCACAGGGCCCCCCTGTGGGCACTTGCATTTATAATTTCCTTTCCCAAATGCCCAAAAACGGGGGCAGGCCACCAGGTTTGCCCCATGCTGCGGCCTGTCTTGTTTTTTGCTGTGGGGGCTTTTCACTTTGTCCATACGCCCACTTTTAAAAACACCCTTTTAAAACCCTTTTATTTTCGGGTTAGATTGTGACATGGTTTTTTTTTGGGTTTTTTTTTTTTCCCCCCCCCCAAAAAAACCTTTTTTTTTTTGGAGGGGGTTTTCCGGGAAAAAAAACCCTTTAAAAAATTTTTTTTTTTTTTAAAAAAAAAACAAATTTTTTTTTTTGGGGGGGGGGGGGGGAAAAAAAAGGGGGGGGGGGGGGGCCCCCCCCCTTTTTTTTTTTCCCCCAAAAAAAAAATTTAAAAAATTTTTTTTTTTTTTCCCCCCTTTTTTTTTAAAAAAATTTTTTGGCCCCCCCCTTTTTTTTTTTTTTTCCTTTTTTTTTTTTTTTTTTTTTTTGGGTTTTTTGGGGTTTTTTTGGGGTTTTTTTAAAATTTCCCCCTTAAAAAACCCAAAACCCCCCCCCCCCGGGGGGGGAAAAAAACCCCCCCCCCAAAAATTTAAAAAAAAAGGGGGAAATTTTTTTAAAAAAAAAAAAAGGGGCCCCCCCCCCGGGGGTTTTTTTTTAAAAAAAAAAAAAAAAAAATTTTTTTAAAAAAAAAAAAAAAAAAGGGGTTTTTCCCTTTTTTTTGGGGGCCCCCCCCCTTTTTTCCCCCCCCCCCCAAAAAAAAAAACCCAAAAAATTTTTTGGGTTTAAAATTTTTTTTTTTTTGGAAAAAAGGGGGGGTTAAAAAGGGGGAAAAAAAAAAAGGGGGGGGGGGGAAAAAACCCGGGTTTGGGTTTTTTTTTTTTGGGGGGGGGGGAAAGGGGGGGCCCCCAAAAGGGGGGGAAAAAAAATTTTTTGGGGAAGGGGAAAATTTTTGGGGTTTGGGGGTTTTTTTAAAAAAGGAAAAGGAAGGGGGGGAAAGGGAAAAAAGGGAAAGGGAAGGAAAAAAAAAAAAAAAAAATTTTTTTTTTTAAAAAAAAAAAATTTTTTAAATTAAAAATTAACCCGTTTTTTTCCCTTTTTTAAAAAACAAATTCCAAAAAAAAAATTTTTTTTGGGGGTTTTCCCCCAAAAAAAAAAAAAATTTTTTTTTTCCTTTTTTTTTTCAAAAAACCAAAAAAAAAAAAAAAATTTTAAAAAAAAATTTTTTTTTTTTTTTAAACAAATTTTTAACCCCAAAATTTTTTTAAAAAAAAAGGAATTTAAAAATTTTTTTTAAAAAAACCTTTTTTCCCCCATTAATTTAAAAAAAACCCCCCTTTTTTTTTTTTTTTCCCCCTTTTTTTTAAAAAAAAATTTTAAAAAAAAAGGTTTAAAAAATTTTTTTTTAAAAAAAAAAAATTTTTTAAAAAAAAATTTTTTTAAAGGAAAAATTTTTTTTTTTTTGGAATTTTTTAAAATTTAAAAAAAATTTTTTTAAAATTTTCCAAAAAAAAAATTAAAAAAAAGGGGGGGGGAAAAAAAAATTTTCCCCCCTCCCCTTTTTTTAAAATTTTTTTAAAAAAAGGGGGGGGGGGAAAAAAAAGGGGGGGGGTTTTTTTGCCCCTTTTTTTTTGGGGGGCTTTAAAAAATGTTTTCCCGGGGGGGAAAAAATTTGGGTTTTTAAACCCAAAAAAAAATAATTTCCCCAAAAAAAAAAAACCCCCCAATTTGGGGGGAAATTAAAAAGGGTTTTTTCCCCAACCCCAAACCCCCCAAAACCCCCCCCCCAAAAAAAAAAACCCCCAAAAAAAAAAAATTTTTTTTTTAAAATTTTTTAAAAAAATTAAATTTTTTTTTTAAAAAAAAAAAAAAAAAATTTTTCCCCCAAAAAACCCCCCCTTTAAAATTAAAAAATTTAAAAACCCCCCAAAAAAAAAACCCTTTTTTCCCCCCCTTTTTTTTCCTTTTTTTAAAAAATTAACCCCCCCCCACTTTTTCCCCCAAAAATTTTTTTAAAAAACCTTTTAAAAAACCCCCAAAAAAAAATTTTTTTTGTTTTTTTAAAAAAAAAAAAAAATTTTTTTTTTTTTTTAAAAAATTTTTAAAAACCCCCCTTTTTTTCCCCCTTTTTAAATTTTTTCCCCCTTTTTTTTCCCCTTTTAAAAAAAACCCAAAAAAATCCCTTTTTCCCAAACCCTTTAAAAAAAAAAACCTTTTAAAAAAAAAAAACCCCCCCCTTTAAAAAAAAAAATTTTAAAAATTTTTTCCCCCCCCAAAAATTTTTTCCCCAAAAAAAAAAACCCCCAAAAAAAAGGGGAGGCGGGGGGGCCCCCCCCTTTTTTTGGGCCTTTTTTTAAAAAAATTTTGGGGAACCCTTTCCCCCTTCCCCCCCAAAAAACCCTTTCCCAAAAAACCCCCCCCCCCCTTCCCCAAAAAAAAAAAAAAAACAAAAAACCCCCCCAATAACCCCCAAAAAAAACCCCCCAAAAAAATTTTTAAATTTAAAAATTTTTTTTTTTAATTTTTTAAAAACCCCAAATTAAACACCCCCCCAAAAAAAACCCCCCTTTTTTAAAAAAAAAAACTTTTTAAAAAAAAATCCCCAAAAAAAAAAAAAAAAATTTAAAAAAAAAAAAAAAATTTAAAAAAAAAAAAAAAAATTTTAAAAAATTTTTTTCCCCTTTTTCCCCAAAAAAATTTTTCCCTTTTTTTTAAAAAATTTTTTTTTTCCCCCCAAAAAAAAAAAAGGGGTTTTTAAAAAATTTTTTTTTTTTTTTTTTTAACCCCCCTTTTTTGAACCCTTTTTACCAAAAAGAAAACCCCCCCCCCCCCCCCCAAACCCCCTTTTTTTTTTGTGGACCCCCTTTTTTTTTTTTAAAAAAAAAACCCAAAATTTTTTTTAAAAAAAAAAACAAAAAACCCCAAAAAAAAAAACTTTTTGGGGGTTTTTTTTTAAAAAGGGGCCCAAAACCCAAAAAAGGTTTTTTTTGTTTGGTTTTTAAAAAGGGTTTTTATTTTTAAAATTTTTTTTTTAAGGGGGTTCCCTTTCCGGGGAAAAAAAATTTTTTTGGGGGGGGGGAAAAATTTTCCCCTTTTGAGGGGAAAAGGGGGGGGTTGGTTTTCCCCCCTTTCCCCCCTTCCCGGTCCGGCCCCCAAAGGGGGTTTTTTTTTTTCCTTTTTTAAAAACCCCTTTTCCCCCCCCTTTAAAAACCCCCCCCTTTCCCCAAAACCCCCCCAAAAAAAAATTCCCCAAAACCCTTTTTTAAAAAAAAATTTTTAAACCCCCCCTTCCAAAAAAAACCCCCCCGGGGGGGAAATTTTTAAAAACCCCCCCCCCAAAAACCCCCCAAAAAAAAACTTTCCCCCCCCCCCCCCCCCCTTTTTTTCCCCCCCCCCCCCTTTTTTTCCCCCCCCCCCCCCCTTTTAAAAAAACCCCTTCCCCCAAAAAAAAAAAAAAAAAAAAAAAAAAACCCCCCCAAAAAAAAAAATTTTCCCAAAAAAAAAAACAAAAAAAACCCCCCCCACCCCCCCCCCCCCCCCAAAATTTTTAACCCCCCCCCCAATCCCCAAAAACCCCTTTTTAAAAACCCCCCAAAAACAAAAAAAACCCCCAAAAAATCTCCCAAAAAACCAAACCCCCCCCCCCAAACCCCCCCCCCCCCTTTTTTTTGGGGGGCCCCCCCCCCCCTTTTTCCCCCCCTTTTGGGCCCCCCCACCCTTTTAAACCCCCCAAAACCCCCCTTTAAATTTTTTTTTAAAACCTTTTTTCCCCCCCGG